>VXBC01002551.1:915-34880 GCA_013399945.1 Ploceus nigricollis | reverse complement strand
TTTACATACTTATAAAAAATACTGTGTTTGTGTTGTTTGTTGTCATTTTCTTACCGCTGGCTCTGGTGGGATTTCCCACTTTCACAGCCATAATCAATGGATCTGGAACATGCGCCGACGTTACTAAAATGGATCAACAAAACCATGGCAGAACCAACCAAACCCAAACCATCCCCAGTGCACAGGCCTCTTAAAACTGCTGAGATGTCCATAAGGTGCATGATGAGTCCATCAGCTCAGCAATCCAACAGAAAGCAAGCAGAACCAAAAAAAAAAGGAAGGAACGCACACGCGCACACAGATACACACGCACACGCACAAAATAATTGGAATTGTAATCAAGAGAGAAATGTCTGGGGGTTTAAAACCAAGACGTGTCCCTAAGTTTGCTGTTTCAACGTGAATCTGGTGATTTTCTCCCCACAGACACGTCCAGTTTTGGACTGCTGTTCTTTGAGTGGTTTTGGACTCGCCTACGTGTGTATCTGCTTGGCTGAAGGAAACCCTCCCGCTGACTGACTCCTGCTTGCACCACAGCATCCCTCACACGTGCTCGGGATCTGTCACTCCCAAGAGGTTCTGGTTTGATAGCAAGAGACAGGAATAAACCCAAACAAACTCGCTCTGTAATCAATTTACACACCCTGCCTGCACCCCTTCCTCCCTCCAGGTGCAAGGCAGATCCAGGCTGTTGCTCCAAGGATGGGGTGAGGTGGACGTGGGCTGATTCTCCAGCCGCTCCTCCATCTGCCAGGGAGCTCTGCTCATGTCTGGGGAGATGAATGCTGACCCAGCTCTTGCCTCCCTGGTGAACAAGGAAGGTTCTCCACACCCGAGGTTCTCTCATCATGGTGTTTTCCGGGCTGGCAGCCGTGTGAGTGGAACAGCTGAAGGCAAAAGAGATGCAGGAGCTCACTCCCCTTTGGTTGGCCATGAAACAAGTTGAGATGTTCTGGAGAAGCTGAGCAGAGGATGGGACAGGGACAGGGTGATCCCCCACAATTGTCCCATGGTGACAGCGATCCCTGAAGGGATAAGAAGTGCAAAGAGAGATAAAATCCTTCCTAGGCAGCAACTGTGCCTTCAGCAAGGCCTGTTGGTTCCAGAAACGGAGAAGAGGAAAGGCCAGGAGTTGGCACCAAAAGGCAGATGGGCTCACAGCAGTTCAGAGACCTCCAGAAGACAGGCAGTTCGGCTGGGGGGATCTAGGTAGAAGAATTTTTTGCAGTGTTTCATTTGGATTTCCTCCAAGATTTCTTTCCAAAAAGCGTGGTGACATTTCCTCTTAGGAGTGACTTGGAAAGAAGGCTTTACCATCAGCCCCATGCACCACCTCACTTCACAGCAAGCATTTCAGTAACCCTCTGTGGGAAAACAACAGCTGTGTTCCAGTTGAGGAAACAAAATGGAAAGAATAGCTTAAAAAAAAAAAAATCCTTCTGGTTCTTCTTTTGAGGCTGAGCTCCTTGCCTGGAACAAACCAAGGCCTGTGGCTCCTCCTTTCCAAGCCAAGGTAGGAACGAGGGGGATGATGCTGTGCTCTCCATGGCCAGGAGGAGCAGGACCACCACCACAGCCAGGATGCCACCGAGCAGAGAGAGCATTTTGCTGCAGTGCTACGACCAACAGGACACGACGGGAAAGACAGAGGGGGACACGCGGCTCTTGGAAAAATAAGAAGAACCGTATGAAACACATGGGCAGGGGAGCGTCGGTCTCCTCGTCCCCTCCTGACCCTTTCCCTGCCCCAGGAGAGCAGCTGTTTGCCCAGGCAGGATGAGCCACAGGGGTCCCGCTCTGGACGGAGCTGTGGCATTTTTCGGGGAGCCTCGGGGCTCCTCTCCCAGTGGGTCGCTATCGAGAGACAGAATTGCAATGGCTCTGCAGGAGAGGAGCTGGGCTGGCTCTGCCCTCCAGGAGCCCTGCAGGCAGGCTGCCTTCCCCTTGGGGACACTTGAGTAATACTGAGTTCATTTCCATGTCCTCTCCAGAGGCTACAGCCCTCGGAGGGCAGTTAAAGCAGCATGACAGAAGTCACCTCCCAGTTTCACCTCTGCAGAGTGAGGATGTGATGCTGGGGGAGGGTTGGTGGGGTTTTTGTGTGTGTTCAATAGTTTCTCTCTAGGGCAAAAGGCAGAGGGGAAGCTGTGAAAAGGAGAGCTCCACCCAAATGTCTTCATGGCCCCAGAGCCAAGATTCCTCTGCAGTCTTTTCTTGTAACCCCTGGGGCTCTGTCTCTTTGTCCATTGGTTTGGAAAGAGAAGGAAAAGAGAGAAAGAGAGAGGGGGGGAGAGAGAGAGAGGAGCGTTGTTCGGGTGACTCTGCTTACAGCCCATCAAAACTTGCACTTGGTAAAGATGATGATCTTGAGTGAGGCACGACTTGGTTTATCCCTCCCAGGGTGTCCCTGGCAGGACAGTTCTCAGCTGTCTATGCTCATGAGGGTTATAACTTGTTCAAGTTTGTAGGCAAGTTTCTGTTTCCCAGCCTGGTCGTCTTGATCGAGGGCTCCGAGAATCTGGAAAAGGACAGAGGAAGAAGTGATAGGGATTTCAGTTTCTTTCCCCAAAATGACTGAGTCCAGCATGTTAAAGCAGCAGAGGAGGGTTAGCTTTCTCTAAGGCAGGTCCCAGGCTTAGCTTAGATCACGCAAGGCAAGTCAGTCAGCCAGGAGGGAGCTAGGCAGGGAGTTTGGGTTCGATCTGACTCAATGCAGACCTCTGGATTGCAACCAATCAAATGGATTCTTATCTTGGAGATCCAATATTTATTTATGAGCTTTATCCATCACCTGGCCATGCCACTTGAGATGTCCTAAGGGGTCTCACATGGCCTTCAATACATAGAACCATGCTGGACACCACGAAGTCTGTGTTGGACCATTTTGGGGTGTTTTAGGGTGTCTGGAATGATGCTGGGCACAGTCCTTGAGCAACTTTTGGCCATTTTGGATGTAAAGCTCATGTAGGGCTCCTCTGCAGTGAGTTAACATTTGACCATCAACTACTTCAAACCAGCTGAGCCTGACTGAAACAAGAGAGACACAAAACAGGGATCCAGAGAGGAGTACTGAGGAAACTCAAAATCCCAGACCTTCCCTTTCCAAACCCCAAGCCTTGTCTCTCATTCCTTAAATCCTTCACCCTCCCAGCCAGGATGCAGACAGGTATCAGTGACACACCCTGGGGACGGGTGGGCTGTCCCCTGGCCCCCCAGAAGTGCCCCCAGGCTCTCACCTCCTCGCTGTACTTGCCCACGTAGGAGTAGATCTCGGAGAGCGCGCTCATGGTGTTGAACTCGTTCATGTGCATGCGGGACTGCTCAGCCAGGTAAGCATTCATGTCCTGGTCACTGATTGCTGGCATCTTGGCGATGTCTGAGTAGTACCTGAGGGGCACAGACACAGGTGTTTCTTGAGGGGAAGAGCAGGAGCTCAAGAAGTGAAATCCCCAAACAAAAAGGAGAAAAAAAAAAACCCCACGCTTAGTGTTGGGTTTTTCTGGTTCCTCAGTGAAATACCTGCTCATGCTCGTCTTTTACAGCAAGAAAGGTGACTTAGCCAAGGTGGAAATGACTGAGCACTCATCCTGGGCAGCAGATATGTCTTGTATTCACCCCAATCTGAGAATGAAGCCCCAAAGAGTATCCTGTAAACTTTCCCTGTGCCGTCAATAGGAGCTGGATTGAAGCTGGATCACTTTCTCAGATATTCAAGGGTTTTTAGCCCTGCCTCTCTTCCCAGAGAGACCTTGCTACCCACTGACAGCTCAGGATTTCACTCCCACACACAGAAAAACCCCAAATATTTATATTTTTCATTGCACCATTCTCACCACTACATCTGCCCCCACTGCTAACATCACCCACCTTCCACACTCAATCCAGTCTATCCCAACAACTCTCTTGCTCAGCATCTCCTTTTTGCCCCATATTTTAAGCTGGCCTGATATTTGTGGCAACAGCCTTCAACTCCAGTCTGACTGGGAAAAAATCTGCTTTTCCTAGGAGTCAACAGCATTCCCCTGGAGCTCAGGAGGACTGGGGGTTTATCCATAGGATCTGGATCCCCCCAGAACCATTGCCCAGCAGGCTTCATCTGCAGAGTGATGTCTCTTTAAGGAAGTTGCTATTTTTGATGTCCTTCCTCCCCTGGGTAAGGCAGGTCTTGGAGGACAAGGTTTGCAGAAGGTAATCAGTCACTGTCACTCGCAGCTGTGCTCTGCTGTCAACTGGTTAATTAGACACCATCATTTACATTTTTAATTTCTGCAATTTGACATTTTGTGCACGAGGAGAAAAAAAAAAAAAGAAGAAGAAGAAGAAGGGAAAAAAAAGCCCATAGCTGCAGCAATCCACAATTTTATAATTAGGAGGCAGAGGGGACAGGGAGCCAAAAGAGCTGACAGGTGTCCTGTAAGCAGCGTGGAGACACCTGCTGAGATGGAGGCTGTTTGCCACTGCAGAGAAATTGGACATTGAAGTGCTGTGTGGTGAGGATCCTTGAGGTGGATGAGTGGGAAAATACTCCATGACAGAGCAGGATGAGCAGCTGCTGGAGTGTCCTGTGGAAGACAGAGCAGTGCAGGAGCATGGGGGGAAACCCTTCCACACCAGGAGGTTCCAGTTGTGCTCAGTCTGGTTTTGTGCCCTTCAATCCCACCCTGGTTAAAAAAAAAGAATCAGTCTCTGTTGATACCCTGGTTTTGGTGGTGGGATGCTGATTTAATCCTTGGCAGAAGGAGGCATAGGATGCAGAGGTCCTTCTTGCTTGACATTTTCCAAAGCTAAACTCTGTTTCATCATAAAACTCGTGCAAACCTCATTAATTTTACTGCAACTTCCAGCAGGCACAAAAACATCTCTCTCCCTGGAGTCCTGGCATTTTGTCTTCTGGGCTTAGGACCAGCCAGAAATCTTAGTCTAACTCAGTCCCATGGTCTAAATATTTCTCAATGCCAGTGCTCCAGTGAAAAGTGGTGTGGGTTTGATTTTCTTTACACTCTGCCTGACCCTCCATCCCCAGGTGGACCTGGACAGTTGTGTGAGCACCTGGAAATCCCAGGAGGCCCTGTCCTGCAGAACTGCCCCCAGGAGAAGATGTTGAGCAGGAGGAATAAATATTTCTTAGACCTTTGCCACTCACAGAGAAACTTAAACAGGTCTTGGCATCACCTGCTGTAGAAGATCAGATCTGTGCTGTACATAGGAATTGGTGGCATCCATAACATGGCTGAGAAAACAAGGAATCTTAGGGTCAAAGAGCAAGGAATCTTAGGGTCAAAGAGCAAGGTGTGCCTTGGCACTGGGAAAAAAAATCCATGTGCCACCATTCACAGACTTGTGGGGAAAAGAGGCTGCAAAGCAGTGAAATACATTGATTTATGGCCCCTTAAAAGAGAGCAGCTCCTCATGAATGTTGGATAGGCACCCTCCTGATGGGTGAAATGAGAAGAGAAGGGGGCTCATCACAGCAAAAATAAATGGGGTTGGTGGAAGAAATCAGAGGTGCCAGTCTGTCTCTGACAAGAAGTTAAAAATCTCCTTTTCCTCTCTGGTTGAGCTGTCACCAAGTGGTGGCAAGATAGTGGGTGTAGGGACAGGGTGCTCCCAAAAACTGGAGCACAGACACACTTATCAACTCCTTCTCCAAGTTTGTCCTGTTTCCTTTCCACCTGGTAGCAACAGACTCTTGAGTCTGTGACTCACAAGGGTTTGAAAGCTCCCCATCCCTTTCCAGCCCTGCAGAGATCATTCCCCAGCAGCACAACGCTCCCATGACTCATCCAAACAAGGAAAAGCAGCAGGAAATGTTCTCTGGAGCCAGGGATGGGATGCACAGATCTGAGTTTCAGGAATCACAGTTTCAGGGCTCTGGCCATGACAGACTCCCAGAATGTGATCGCAGTGTTCTGGGCTCACAGGCCATCACCCACCAAAGTATCCTGGTCTCCTCCAGACTCAGTTCCCTGGCATCACACACCTAAACAGTCATATCCCATTTAACCAAGGTGTTTTGTGGCAAAAATAAAAGAAAAAGAAGGGGAAACAAACATGTACCAATACCCCAATCTAGATGAGTGAGAGACATAATATCCTTCCATCCAAATTCTGCCATGGCCCAGTGACTTATTTATGCAGAAGAGTTTCTAATGAAGCCATCACTGTGCTCTCTAAAGAAATGATGAATGTGTGTATTAAAGCATCCTAGCAGGGAGATGACAACATCCCTGCTGAGTCTTTATTTACCTTCGATTCCAGCCCAGATCCTCAGAGGTACTTAGAGCCTCTCTGCCATTTGCATACCCCTAATGCAAAAACCACTGAGAAGCTGTCACCAAACCCCAGAGGCCCTTACATTTCCACTGCTGGAATTTGCAAGGAAGCCTGTGCTGCTTCCATCACCCCTGCAGCTGACAGCTCCCACGCCAGAGCTGGGCTGGGAGGCAGTGCCAGGGGCAGCGAGGTGTTTTGTCACTTGTGGAGGGCCACCAGGTCTCACCTGAGGTAGGGACAGGTCTTTGACCCACTTCCACAGCCAGCAGAAGGCTGGGGACACAACACTGAGCTGTATTCTCTCTGAATGAGGCAGAAAGGTAGCAAAGCAAAGCAGTAAATGCAGCTTAATCTGCCCCCAAAGGGTCCAGAGTGAGAATCCTGAGCAGATTTGCTGCTGTACTCCAATTTTGCTCATCTCCAGTGGATCCTTCCCCAGCTGTTTCCAGAAGATCCTCAGATGGAGATCAAAAGATCCAGCCTTATGTGTCTGAGTTACCCCTTATTCACAGGAGCAGCCTCCATTCTTACCTCAAGGCTCTCCAACCTCTGGTGTGACGACAGGAAATTTGTTCATTAGGCTTCATAAGCAAATAAAATTATGAGGAATTGGGGTAAACCCATCATTAAACCCATGGGCAAACCATCAAGCACTCCAGCTCAGCTGGAGGATGTGAGGATAACCAGGCCATGGGATGTGTCCTCACAGATATCACAGGAACAGCAACTCACCCCAGCCTGCCTTGAACGGAGAGAGAGCCCAGGAGACCCTCCATTGCCACTGATGGATGGAGAAGGATTTGGGATGTACCAGGATACAGCTGGTATTCTTCTTCTACTGAAAAAATAATTATTCTTGTTCCTTCCAACCTCATCTTTCCCTGGGTTGCATTTTGGTTTTTTGTTTTGTTTTGTTTTCCCAAGGAAACCGACACAACAGTGACCTGGACATCCATCACAGTGACCTGGGAATACATTTTGTCCTCTGTTTATCCAGGGATAAATGTTTTTTCCCTCGGTACCGACACGGAAAGGCTCCTTAGTGGAGCTGTTTCACAAGAATGACTGTGCCTGCTGCCGCTCAGTAACTCATTAACTCATCAAAAGAGAAGAGAAAAGCCACGTTGCCAGTGCTTCCTCCCCAGCCCGAAATTTCCCAGCACAGCCCATGGTTTAGGCAGCTTAGCATGGAGCTAATTGCCTTCCAAAAGATCTTTTTGTCATGGCTGTTGTTTGTCGCTGGGATGGGACTGCACTCATTAATAATCGTTTTAGCATATGAAAAGCTTGTAACGAATCCATGTGCTGCAGACGGCAGACGCAATTACAGCAATAACATAATTAGGGTTATGCAATAGCCTGCTGTATCCAGACCACTGAAGGATGGAGAGGTGTGTGAAAGGGATATGGGGGACCCTTCCAGCAGGGAAGGGCTGCTGGAAAGCTTGGGAACAACCAGCTCTTTTTTGGGATGCAGTGAAGCAGTGCAAGGACACGCTGTCAGTTCTTGCGCTGACACAGAATGGCACTTCGAGTTTCTGGGAAGCATCTGAGCTGCTGGTGAGGCACTGGAATAGATTGCCCAGGGAAATCGGGGATGCCCCATCCCTAGAAGTGTTCAAAACCAGGCTGGATGGGGCTTGGGAGCAACCTGGGATAGTGGAAGGTGTCGCCCTTTTCTTTCAAAGTTCTTCTAAGCCTTCTGACGTTTACATTTTTGTAATGGAGTTTCTCACGCACTGCTCATGTAAACAAAGATTGTTTGCATTCTTTTCTGGAGGAGGAGAGATTTGATTGACTGTTGGTTTGACCAGTGTGGTTGGAGAGGTGGCAATTCCATCCTCCAATCCATGGTCACCTTTGGGACTCTATATATACGAGGTCTGAAAATAAACCCTTCTTCTTTTCTGCCTTTCCAGCTCGGTGCGTGTGTGCTGTTTATTTCGTGTTGGACAGTGACAGGAAGGTGTCCCTGCCCATGGCAGGGGGTGGAGTGAGATGAGCTTCAAGGTCCCTTCCAACCCAAGCTGTTGAAGGGAACAATTCTGTCCGTATGTGCAAGCCCTAGAAAGGGCAATGCTTTTATTTTGCCTGTTCATGGCTTTCCCTGCTGCTTCTCCCCTCGGAATAAACAGTGGATGGTGGATGGACAGCTCTGACTCAGTGGCTCAAGAGTGAATTGGTGCACAGGTAACTCCTCTGGGAGAGGAGATCACCCAGCACCACCTCAGAGCAGAGGATGTGTGGGGCTGCACCCTCCACTCATGGAGACATTTTCATCTTGCCAGCTGAAAGCTGCACTGTGTCAGAACAGCATTTTAGTGTGATGAGAAAACACTGGGATTTTTTTTTTTTTTTTGAGATGAAAAGTGAAGAAAGACAAGTGAGCAGTCTTCAGATATGCCAAAAGCTGCCCCAGAGAGGCAGGGAATGAGCTGTTCCCCCTGCCATGGCGATGCCTGAGCTTTAATTACAGCCAGGGAGATTCTGGCTACCCAGCAGGGAAAACACTCTGATGGGAAGGACAGGGAAGCACGGGAATGAATTGCCCGAGGACAGCAGAGGCTCTGTTGTTGGAGGCCTTTAAGAAAGGGGTAGACAAGCATCTGTCAGGAAGGCTTTAGACAGAGCTGATCCTGCCCTGAGGCAGGAGATGGTCGGGTTGACCTCCCGAGGCCCCTTCCAGCACTGTTTTTTATTATCTCCACTGACAACACCCCCTGCCTTGACCTTTGGTATGCTACCTCTTGAGCCTTCTTTCCAGCAGAGAGAGAGGGGGCACAAAAAACTCGTTTTTTAAAGTAGAGCCAGGATTTGCACCTCTCATGTGATGCTCTTTTTTAAAGCCCTCAGGGTTTCTCCTTAAAACCTCAATAACTCACAATGTTAGGGTACGTGCAGCTTTTTATTGCTTTAAACTGGTCCAGTTTGTCTTTCTTTCTAAAGTTAGCTGCAAAGTGGCCAACAGACATCACACGCACTGCACAGGTAGAGATTTCCTAGTGACCTGAGAGCCCTGAAACCCCAAGCTGACACACTGGGTAGGTGAGATCCCAAATGGGTACAGACTGTCTGTTTTATGTACTCCAAACATGCTCATAAAGCTCTTCCTAACAAGATCTAGACCTCGACATCTAAAGGCTAATGGGATGCAAATCATAGCTGCTTCATGAATCACCAAATCAAAAATATTTTGGGTTGGAAGGGACCTTAAAGATCATCCAGTTTCACCCCCTGCCATGGCAGGGACACCTTCCACTATCCCAGGGTGCTCCAAGCCCCATCCAGCCTGGCCTTGGACACTGCCAGGGACCCAGGGGCAGCCACAGCTTCTCTGCGCACCTGTGCCAGGGCCTTCCTGCCCTCTGACCAAACATCTCACTTAAATCTCTCCCTTTTAGTTTAAAACTGTTCCCTTTATCCTAAAAGTATCTGTACTTGTAAGGAAAAAAAGTAAATGAGATCATGGCCTCAGGAGTAGCACCAGCTGTGTCAGGCACTGTTTGCACCCAGGTTAACACAATAAAAAGCAAATTTTTATTATAATTCTGAATCCCACATATCAGATCATTTTAAGCTTCTTTTGATCCTGAATCTGGCAAGCCTATTTTGAATGGTCTTCATTGGATGACTCTTAAGTTAAGAACACTTGTGATGTCTCCATTGACTTTAAGTTTTTCTTAGAGGGGCTCTTTTCAATGCACAATAAGCAGCCAAAAGGAGAACGGGTCCCTGCAGGGATGAAGAAAAAAAAAAAAGAGCACCAGATCCTCTCCTTGCAGCCCTGCAGGTGTTTTGGGCACCAGTGTGAAATGGAAAAACGCTTTGACTTCTGCTTTTTGTGCTCTGCCCCTTTTCAGTCTCCCACATCCTTGCCTCCGTGCCAGGCTTCGGTAGGGAAACATCATATTGATTGTGATGCAGGCAATTAAATGGTGTTAATGAAGTTCAAACAAGTGTTATCATAAGCTTGGCAGCATGGAGAGAAATGAAAGGTCAGCCACAGCCCTTTGTCATTTTTCAGTGTGGTGTTGAATGCTAATGAGACAGTCCCAATTAGAACAGGCTCCCCTTTGTATTGCTTGGGGATTGCATCAAATGCTCCCAAGTTCTCCAGATTTCCAGGCTCAAAGGGGACATTTGAAGTAAACTTGAAAAGATGCAGATCTGAAGCTGCTCTAATGTAAATTCAGCAGAGCCTATGGAGTTTTACTAACTGAAGTCAGATGAGATTCTGCTCTATCATTACCATTCTTTTCCTCTTTTTTTTTTTTTTAATAGACTCATATAATGATAATTGAAAAGCCTCCACTTTGTTTTAGAACTACAGCCTGACTCTTCGTGGCTCCAACAAAAGCCAAATAGCCTGTCCCAATTTCCTGGGTTAATTATCGTGCCTCATCAGGCCTCCTGTTCTGCAGCAGGACATCCAAGATGTGCCTGCACCGGGACACTTTTTAACCACGTGTTTCCAGCTCTGTGTGTCTCATTTGAACAGGGAACCTGCTTTTTCCCAGAAGCCAGAATTTCTCAGCTGGATTGTTTCAGCAGGCAGAGTCCACCTCTGCTTCCAACAATGTTATAAAAGGACTTTCATAAAATCACAGAATAGTTTGGGTTGGAAGGGACATTTAGAGGTCGTCTAGTCCAACCCCCCTGTAATGAGCAGGGAGCATCTTCAACTAAATTTAAGTGATGCACAATAATTTTTTTGTTGCTGTTGTCAGCAAATCCGTTATCTTGAATAATTATAGAAATGGGCACTAAAACAACCAACCTCTCAAAATGTCATGGAAGATGTCCATTTCTTATACAGTTTTCCATCAAGTCGACAGGAAATTGCAAAAATTGGTAAATTTTAAAATTTTTTAATTAGTCATTGTCATGCATCCCAGTTCTGAAGGCAACTCTTGACTCATCACAAAGAAGTAACTGAAAACATGAGAAAATCCTACACTAAAACACGAGCCAAACCAACAAATAAAACCAGTGAGGATTCCTGACAGTCTTGCTGTCGAAATCTTTTGGAATCAAATTTCCAGTTGACCACCGTGTGGAGGTAGACTACTGGTAAGGCCAGAAGCTGTAACTATTCCCTTCCCAATGCACATTCCCAGGTGGAAAACAAATATCTGAAGGATTGGAGGGAAGTCCTTTCATCCCTGCCTCCTTCTCATGCCAAGGTCATTCCTTGTTCTGAGTTTTGTGAGCACTAAAGGCTCCACACCAAGAAAACAGAGGTTTCAAAGGGATGGCTTGGAGTAACCCAGCTCAGCTCCATCTCCAGACCTCTAAATCCAGGCGTGTTTTAATCCAGAGTGCCTCAAGTTGGGTGCAATCTACCACTGACTAATTACCCTCTTAGAGTTTCCTCTTTGTCAAAGAAGTTCGTTTGATTTCAGGTTCTTCTGATTTACTCAACCACTTCTTAAACTTCCCGACCTTTTATCTCCTGATTCACTCTTTGAAGAAGTCTAGTGGTCTTGAAGGATGCCATCTCCAGCTGATGCTGACTACAGAAATAGCTCCAACCAGCAGTGGAAGCCTTTGGATTTGGAAAAACTCCCTCAAAGCACAGTCGCAGAACGGAGAGAAGGAATTCATTAGCTCGGGGTTGAACTCAAATTATATTTTATTCATCCCTGATAGGTTTTTTCTTTCATCTCCCACAGCATCCAGGTGCCACTGCCTTGAGTCAGTGGAACTGACACACAAAAATAAAAGCAGGGAAGAAGCTCTAACCATATTCCAAAACCTGCAGTCTCCCCTTGGGCTTCAGTTCAAGTTGTCAGACATCAGTGCAGATAACAACCCAGCACATGCTGGGGACAGGAATCCAGGGCTGTTTACAAGCAGCAGGAGGTGTTATGTACCTCGTTTGCAAACCCAGTTGTTTGGGAAAACTTCCAAGGAAATGCAGCACCTATTGCTGAAGATCACTGGGCACCAGGATTTAGCTCTAAGAAGTTGTAAAGTGAAATCAATACTGGAAAAAAACCAAAATGGAAACTGCAGCCTTTTGTTTATCCAGAGGGAAAAGAGAAAAAGAAAAAAAAAAGGTAGTTTTGATTAAGGAAATATCCTATTCTCTGCTTAAATACCTCAGTTTGTCACTCAAATGTAGCATCTCCTAGGATAAAATCAACCACTTGGAGATGGAAAACATTATTTGTCCACAGAAACCGCCCAACCACACAGAGTGTTGCTAAAGCATCACCAGAGAATGACACCTTTGGGTCACTGTTGGTACAAACTTGATTTCTAAATGGAACCTCCAGCATTTGCTTCCCATTATCCAGGTCAATCCAGCAATCAGCCTCAATACATACTAAGAAACTTGGACACGGTACCAAAAGTAGGTCATAATTAAGCAAGGTAGCTCATAAGAGCCTTGCAGGTTGCCTAGAAACGACATTTGCTGAAGTGTTTAACCACATCTAAAAATAATTGTCCAGACAAATCACAGACCAATGGGAGAATTGTTGGAAAAAATGCTGCCTCGTGCCGAGTAGGGGATGGAGCTCTTTGATCAGCCACACTCCTGTCACGAAATGAGAGAAAATCATCCCCAGCAAAGGCAATACAGGGATTTATAGCACAGTGTGAGGTGTCTGCAGCAGCAGAGGCCTTGTACAACCTGCAGGACATGGTATCAATTTGAGGCCGTGCCTGGGAAGTCATCCAGAGGAAATCATTGCTGAAAGCTGGATGCAGTGCACAGGAATGATCTGTAGGATAAACCCGCCTTTGTGTTTACAGAGCAGCAACCATTCCCCATCTGTGCAGTTCCCAAACCTGTCAATAACGCCAGGCAAGCGCAGAATATTGGAAAGCAAAGCCCAGCTCCTGCTGGATGAAGAACAGGATGCGCTGTTTGCTTGTCCTGGGGGAAACCCTATGGAAACTGAAGCCCCAACATGCTGCAGGAATAGATGTTTTGGCTGTATTCCTTGTGGAGCAGCTTTGCCAGCACTGACCCTTGGTACAGCAGATGGAAGTACAGCCACAGGTCTTGGGAGCGTGGACAAAATGCTTGGAAAGACCTCTGACTTGACATAAAATACCTGCAGAGCTTCAGTCAGCAGCCTGTCAATCGTCTGGCATCTCACTTAAAGCACAGAAGAGCCTCCAAGGGAAGTTGCTGGGGGATAATTATAAATCCCTTGGGATCCAGGCAGAGTGGGGACTGTCACTACGGTGCTGAGAGCAGGAAACCACTTCAGGCCTGTGTGGAAAGACTGAGAAGCCTGTATGCTTCCCAGGGCTCACACACATCACCTCCCCTTCCTTCCTCCCTCTGCCACTTCTCAAGAGTTTCTCCTCAAAGGAAACAATGATGGCAAACACCTTCAACTCCCACCATTAAGTAAATTTCCATCTCTGCTGCAAGGCAGAGGAATAAAAAGCTAACATGGAGATTTCCACTTAGCAAAAGTCAAAGACAAAAAAGCCCCAGGGGTAGCTTCCAAAAGCAACAGTGATGCTGTCTCCTACCTCCACCCAGGGCCTGGTTGTGTCACTTTATGTCATTCTGTTGGAACCCTGGATGCTGAGAATTTGAGACTCTCTGTGTTGACAGGCACTGACCCCCAAAAGAACACTGCATTGACCTGAGGCCGTGGAGAAGCTTCCAAAATGGAATGACAGAAATGGGATTGTGGGTGTGGAGTTTGAATAGAAGTGTGTAATATCACAGGGTGGAAAACTTAGAGTTTAAGGGTTTAGAATACAGTAATATATATATAAAACTAACATGGAGGTTTTAGGGTGGTGGCTGATCCTTTTTATTCACCTTCTTCTTCATGGGTTTGGGTGGTATTTTGTAATTGGACAGAAAAGTCCACATTGTGGGACACAGGTGGTTGGTTATTGGGTTAAAAGTAAAAACAATTTAGGTGTAATTTCTTAATTGGCCAGTTTATCCTTAAAAGACCTTGCAGAGGTAGATACGAGGCCATTTTGTAGCTTGTTAAAGTAGAGTAAAACTCATGATTTGTGAGACTGAAACATAGATAAGAATTAATAAACATCTGAGTCCCAACACGAAATGCCGTCTCTGCACATTTAATCCCGACCCTGACCCAGGCAGAAAAAGAAGACAAAGAATCAACATCATTCCATAGCTGAAACTCACCTTTCCACCCAGTTCTTGTAGCTGGGGATGTCCTTGGCGTAGAGGAGCTTGTTGGAGGGGGAGTCTTTGCCCAGGCGGTGCTCTGAGGTGGAACAGGAGTCCATGAAGGTCTGAGCCACCACGGACAGGCAGGCATCTGTGATGCTGTTTTTGTGAATGTCGAAGACAAACTGCGGGTTCTTGATCATGTTAACCCAGAACCGCAAGGGGAGGCTGCAGGAGGGGTGGCAGAGGGGACACAGTCAGGGCACGGCTCACAGGAGGCATCACAGCAGCAAATGGGAATCAAAGATCGTGCTGTGGATATGGAGATTCTGGGATAAACTTTGCTATGCAATGAATTCCTCCCCTACAAAGTCTAGGGATGGTACAGACATCACCTTTTGTCCGTGTAATCTTTACAAGGCAGATTTTGTGAGTCTTAGAGTCAATACAATCTTGTTGAAGGTGCCCATAAATAATTGGGAGTAAAATTTAGGTGATGACAAACACTCTGAATCTCTCTGTGTTAAGTTGCAATGGAAAGTTGACCCTGTTGGTTGCTCCATCAGATGAAGACAGGCATTGAACCCACTAAAATTATTATGGTATGGGTTATAAAGCACTGGAACAGGCTGCCTAGAGAAGTTGTGGCTGCCCCTGGATCCCTGGAAGTGTCCAAAACCAGCTTGGACAGGGCTTGCAGCAACTTAGGATAGTGGAAGGTGTCCCTGCCATGGCATGGGATGGCACTGGATGAGTTTAAGGTCCTTACCAACCCAAACCATTCTGGGATTCTACACATTTGTCATTGAGGGACTTGGCTTTTAGCCCTCACAGCAATCCCCATGGGAGGAGAGGTAGGTAGAGCTCCCAGGTGGAGACTGGGAATGCTCATGGCACACCCGGTAGGACACCATGTCCTGTCACTCTCCACTGCTCCATCCTGTACATGATCCCAGTACCCTAAGCAGGAAGCAGTTGCTACGTGACAGGGAAAGCCCCTTTGCCTCAAGGAAAAAAAAAAAAAAGGGCTGGGAAACAAGTATCACAGCCTTTGATATGAAAATATATCTGCACTAACCAAGGAAATGTTATTCCAGTTGCAATCCAAAGCCTTTTCCCCCTTTTTCTCCAAAGAGCAGCTCATTTGTATGAGATGCCCTGAGGTATCTTGTATGAGATACCCCCAGCCTTTGCCTCAAGCCTTTTGTCAGGGCAGATGCACTGCAGTGATCATGGCCCAGGAGCTGGGATGTGTCACTGAGCACAGAGCCCAGCCCCTGCCTCTCAGGCAGATTGCTAAGTCTACCTTCACTCTCTGCATCTTTCAGCTTAGCAAATTCTCCTGATATTCAAGATAAACTCCCCAGTTCCTCCCATTTGCTCATTGCGTTCACATCGCTGTAAAAAATTCATCTCCAACCTGATAGATTTTGGGTAACAACCTTCCTGAAAAGGGTTGACGCTGTGTTTTCCTAAACCTCTGTGTGTTCTCCTGAGCACCAAAATCACAGAACAAATGCAGAGGAAAGCCCCACACAGGGAATCTGATCAGCCAAGGTCAGGGGAAGAGAGAGATGCTGGAAAACACAGAATTATAGAGTGCTTTGGGTGGGAAGAGACCTTAAAGATAATCCAAGTCTAAGGACACCTTCCACTATCCCAGGTTGCTCCAAGCCTCATCCAACCTGGACTAGAACAGTCCAGGGATGGGGCAGCCACAGCTTTTCTGGATAGCCTGTCCCAGGGCCTCAGGGAAGAATAAGTAAAAAATGGCAATGAGACACAATGGAGTTGTGGGAATTTAGGCTGGGAATGGAGGATCATCACTGAGGGGATGAGGTGGATGAGTGAACCTTGCAGAAGTCCTTGTGGAGGTGTTTGGGTGACACACACAGCCATGGTGAGGAGCAGAGTGTGTGTTTGTGTGTCTGGGTGTGGGGAAGGGGATAGGGGACGATGTCCCTGGCTGGGAATAATGAAGCCCTGTGATGTGACTTTGAGTTAATTTGATCTGATTGAACAGATTTCTTCACACTGCCCCTTTTCCCACAAACACACACACTCTGCCTTCCCCCCTCCCCCCTTAAATAAACCTCCTGCTCATTTAGGCTGAGTGGCTGCAATCAGCCTTAGATTAGTGCCGCAGATAATGTTAATAATATGCTAATGTTTCATTAGTTGAAAGCCTCTTTGGTGCATGGGGTTTCTTTTTTTATGTCACCGGCGCTGTGACGATCTGCCAACTGCATGGCTGGGAAAAGGAAAAAATGCATGAGCTGGGAGCCCCACGGCTCTCCTCTGCTGCTCCTTTTATAGTCCCTGTGTTTGCACAGGAGAAGGGGAGGGAGCCATTCCCCAGGGAGCTCTTTCCAGTGGGGACACTCAGCAGAAAGGAGGTTTTTCTCCACTGATCCTGGCTTTTCCTGCTGTCCCGTTGCAGGGATGAGGAGCTGGAGCAGGGGGCTGATGTCACACTTTGCCATTGATATCACACTTTGTGATGTCACCCTTTGTTACTCACTCCAAAGAGGACTCACATCCAGCTCCAGACCCTTTAAATACTTTGTACCATTGGAGATGCTCTCCTGGCCTCCAGCTGCCACCCAGGAGGGTACAAGTCTCCTGTGGGTGCTCCACATCCTCTGAGGATGTCTTGGATACCTTAAAATTCTCAGCTGGCATGAGATACCTCTGTGTGGGCAAACAAATAGAGCTGGGAATTAAAACACCCAGTGCAGGTGAAACCAGTGGTGTTGAATCCTCTCCCATGCCTCCCTAGATATTCCTGTGTGAGCCTGGGCATATCCTGGCATATTCTGCATATTCCTATGCAGAGCCTGGGCACTGCAGCAATTAAAAACTTCATTTTTCCTCATCAAATCCCTCCTCACAAATCCTGCCATTTCCATGTAATACAGGGCAAGCTGGGACCTGTTTAGCAAAAGTGCTAATCCTTTAGATTTTGGGATCTTCTGACATCTCCGTTGACTTGTGTCCCAGGTTGAAAAGCAAGATGTATTCAATTACCATCTGTCAGAGGTGTGGCAGTTATCTTGTGTTAATTGGGCAGTTTTCTTTATCTCTTCCACAAGCCACTCCTCCCCCCAGGGAGACATCTGCTGTTAATGGCCTATTGAATGTCACTGCATGAGTGATAAATGTTACATCATCCCATTGTGGGATGCTCCACCCAGAGGGAGGAGCCAAGCATTCCTGACTGAATATAATCTGAGATTCTGGGAACCAGACTCAGTCTTTCCACTGGTTTTCCAGAAGACAAGAGCTACCAGATTGTTTCTACAGGATCACCACTTCAACAAGACCATTTCATCAGGGCTGCTACCACCACCCTAACTAGCAGGGTGTCAGGTTGTATTCTGACTCTGTCAGTGCTTCTTCTTTTGTATTATTGCATGTATTTGGTTCTTTTTTTTTCCCTTTTCCTAATAAATTGTATTTCTGACTTAGAAGAAATTTGTATTTCTTAGAAGAAATTTTATTTCTGACTTAGAGTCTCTCACTGGTTTTGCTTTCAAACCAGAACAACTTGGCAACACTGAGCCTCATCCTTTGAGCCTCACACCAGGGTCCTCAGCTCCCCCAGCAGCCAGATCCCAAACACACTTCCCTCTACTCTCCTTCCAGCCTAGTAGCCGTGCTGGGCTGTACTGGGCTGTCTCACTCACTCACCAGTTGCTCTTCCAGGTGTGCCTCACGTGGGGGTCATGGATGTTGTGCTTGTCTGCCTGCTCATCCAGGAAATCAAACATGTACTTGATGGCCAGGGGGAGGGCACTGCCACGGTGAGCAGTGCTGAAGATGGTCTCAAAGAGGTCATCCACAAATTTCTGGAGGGTGCCCTGGTGGGAGAAGGAAGGAAGGAAGGAAGGAAGAACATGAGGTAACAAGTGGGCAGAGGATGTTGAATTTTGGTACCCCACTGAAAACAGGGCATGTCTGTGGATAAACAAAGGTGTGATTGAAAAGTGGAGGCCATCTAATATCAGTTAAACGTGACACAACCTGGGAATTTCAATACAAATGTTTTTAAGCAGGAATGTTTATCATCACAAGAACCATTACACCTCATTTCCATGCTGATTCCTCTCTCTGCATCCCATCCTCAATGCTTTAGTGCATCCATGAGACAGAACCCAGCCATTTTCCAGGCTGGCTTCCACCCAGGGCCATCTTTTAAACTGGGAAGAGAAGTCTCTAGAAGGCTGTAGAGCACAGCAGAAGGTGTCATGGAGACAAAAAGGACAAGAGAACCTAGAGAGGTAGGTAGTTAATGTGTGACCAGTGTCCTAAATAACACAAACTTCATTCCAAAGAGGCCTCCTCATCTTTTATTCCTCACTAGCAGGAGAATCCCAGATCCAGGGCTTGGAGAGTCACCCTTGTGAGGACAGTTGACTTTTAGCAGGAAGGAGAGGAGCGGGAATATCTGAGGGTGACCAGGCTTGGAGAAGGGGACAGCTGAGGAGTTCTAGGCTGGGTTTGGGGTGGAACCAGGCAGGGCATGTTTTCTCTGTCACCAGAGCTTCACAGGCATTTATATGTGTGGACAAACAGCTGCTAAAATAACCAAAAATCAATTGAATCTCCAACAAACATTCCCTGATACGAAAAACTTCCTTTCCTGCAAGATAAAAGTCTGCTCTTTCTCCAAAGACCTAGGGAAGAAATGTCTCCTAGAAATGAAGCCTCAAGTTCCACCAGAGTGGCTCAAGTTTACCTACAGCTAACAGACACTTAATTAGAAAGCTGCTGTCTCTGGCTGATTCACCACTTGATTTATTCTTCGGGAAACAAACAGAGGCACCTTTTGTTTGTGTGAACTCCTGCGGGGTGAACAAAGCCCTGCAGCACATGTCTGACTCAGAAAGGGCTCCGGAGGGGAAATCCTCGTGGTCTGACATGGAAGAGCTGCCCTCAGGTTCAGTTCCTGCAGGGAATTAGTTCTCTACATGCTCACCCTCACAAACACCACAAACACCTCTGAGGCTTTCAGGGAAGAGGCTCTTGGGTATCAGAGGTCAGGGATTTACCAGAATAAAAATCATTGACAGTTTAACAAAGTATTCCTGGGGACTGTATTACAGCAACTGCTCTCTCTCTTTCCTTCCCTCAGACGGTCACAATGAGAAAAGAAAATTGCTTGGCCCAAGAGGGGAAACAAGAAAACCCCAACCTTCCTAACTCTTTCTGTTTCTGTGCAGGTTTTGCAGCTGCTTTCCTGTCATCTCCACAAAAAAAAACCCCAAAAAAACCAAACAAACAAAACTCCCAACAAAACAACAACAACAACAAAAAACCCCAACAACAAACCAACAAAAAAAAACCCCAACCCAAGTGTTGAGTCTGTGACCCAGAACAGAAAGATAAAGCAGTTCAATGGTGGGGTAGGGGCTGCATCCCCAGACAACATAAATCAGCACCAGTCCAATGCTTGCTGGTCTACACCAGCTGGGGCCTGAGCCCTGGGGAGCAACACTTTCCTTTTTCAACATTTTTCACATGTTGTGTGATCCATGAAAGCCTCCTGATGCCAGGGAAGGGGGCATGGACCAGGGGCTAAACACAAAGCTGCCTTTCCTCCAAATCCCTCTGCAGCTCAGCCAGCCTGAGTGAGGCTGCAGGAAGAGCCAGACATCAGAGGCAAAATGAGCTGAGGAATAAATGAGCAAGTAAATCTGAAAAGTAGGACTTAAACTAGTGATGGAAATGTGTCTGATGGGCAAACTCAGGCAGCATTTGCATGAACACACGGAATTGTGTTTGTGCCTATTAATACCCTGACAAAAAATGAAAAAGTTATGGATGTGTTTGGAGGCTCAGGTCAGGATGTCCCTGCTCTGCCCCCACTTGATTTAATCTGTATTTTCTCTCTGTGCATGCTGAGTTTTCATGTCTCACTGTAAGGTCAATGTAACCCTCTCCAAGTCATCAGCACAAGAGTCTTTATTGGCCCAGGGAAAATGTGGAGGAGGATTTGTACCACAAAACTCAAGATTTTGTGGTCTAGGAGCCATTTCAGACTGTGAGGCCTGACATATCTTTGGAACCTGCTCTGAGCACCTGCCCTGGCTCTTCACTTGCTCAGTTTTGGAACAAATTACAAACCATGTGCTTTTTCCACATGCTGTGCTTTTTCCACTAATCCCACGGCCCTGGATTGTTACTCCTCCTTGCTTTTCCAGTGTCTCTTTTTTGACTCTGCTTTCAAAGCTCAGGCTTCTTCCCCACATGCTCAGAACTCTCCCCTTGCTCTATTTTCCTTCTGTTATCCTTCTGCTCTTCTCTTTTTACCCAACTTTGGCATCCTTTGAGTGGCCTCTCATTTCTTGCCGGCAAGAAATTCCACCACACTCTCAAACCCCCTGTCCCCTGCCCTTACCACATACCTTGGTGGCCAGTAACCTGGTCAGGTAGATCTCAGAAACCATCTTGCTGCCTCGGTCACCCTCTTTTTGGTCTCCATGCTCATGGTTCTTGACCAGGTGCCACATCTTGACGCCGCTCTCCAGGTCGGGGGTGATCATGGGCGCGCGCGAGCGGAGGCTGTCGGGGCTGCCCGTGTAGCGGATCATGTTTTCTGCAGAGACACAGATCCAGGGGTCCCCTTGTGTCTCAGCAGCTCTTGGGATTGGGGTTTTCAGGGATTCTGCTGGTGACGTGCCACCAAATGCGTTTTTCAAAGCATTGTCTGCGTGGTTGGCTCAGCAAATGTCACCGAGCTAGGTGTGATGTCAATGTCTACACTACTAAATTAAGTGAGGTTCAAACACTGATTTCCAGCTGTCCATAATCTTTACCTCTTATCATGTTCCCTGGAAAAGGGCACTGTCAGTGTCAGAAGCTTCCCAGGACTGGTTCAGGGGGTAGCACCAGTTCCTTTTGGTAACCAGTTCCTTATGTGACTGGTTTTCCCATATTTTATCCATGCCATGCCATGCCATGCTGCTTAACATAAAAATATTGATGTCTCTAATGTGATCTCTTATTTAGCTCCTCATCCCCAGATTGAGAAGGAGCTGCCTCCTCTCCCTCCCTTAGCATCAAAGCAAACAAACAATTCCTGCCCAGCCATCCTCCTTACTCCCTGCTCCAAAATCTTGTTTTGACAGAAATCAGCCAGAACCCCAGGTGGACATCCACAAATTTCCTCTCCAAGAATACTTTTAGCCTCCAAATTTTACCTCTCTTTGCCTCTGAGTGATGGCACAAGGCATTCCCCTCTCCCTGACCTTCCAGCAATGTTGCCTTTTCCAACCATAATTATCAGAAGTGTTGCACCTTTCTGTAGCAAGATCTGAATCAGCCTCATTAATGCATTACCAATCTCTACATATTAATTATCAGATGGAATATCCTTTTTCTCTCTGGATGTTGTTTTCTTAATTGCAATTAACAATCACTTTTTGACCCACCACATCTTCTCCTCCCCCTGCCTCCTTCCCTATTCCCTCCTCCTGAAAAATCAAATGGCAAAAGAATTAAAGAAATCCAACAGAAATTAACCCCCCTCAAGTCTTCCTTTCCAAAGGTCACTGTGTCTTTCAGTAATTGCAACAACATGGCAAAGAGGATGAATATTAATAAGGCCTCATGGATCATTTATGTCCTTGGAGAAAGTGGAAGGGGGCACCTCTGGACATTGAGTAACTGCACTTTCCCTTAAGATAAAGGGAGTAAGGAGGATTGGGAGATGCTTCCATAAATTAAAAACATGAATAAAGTGATAAGACAGCAGCATTCATGTTGGACGGGGGCTTGCAGCACTCTGGTTGTGCATCATGGATGTTTTGCTTTGCTGTCCAGCATCACCTTAGTGAGACACGGGCTGGATGCAGTTCTAGCGCAGGGGAGGAAGGTGTGGAGGGGGTGGGTGACGCTCAGGAGGTCCCTGTTTGGCCCTGCAGAGGAGTTCCCACCTGGTGTCCCTTCCACAGCTGTGTCACTCTCAGCTGTCTCATGGGGACAGTCCAGTGGAACAACAGTCCAGTGCTTTGAGATCTGCTGATAAATACCTCAAACTCTAAGAGTGACATTTGGTGATCTACGAGGGAGGCAGTTAATTATACAGACTCGTCCTTTCATTAATGAGGAAGGAGAACTTCCCAAGAGCAACCCAACCACTTGGATCAACAGTTGGAATGAGATGCCAGAGTTTTTAGATGGCTAAATCCTTCCTTCCTGCCTCATTTCACCAACTAATCATCTGCCCATCAGTCTCCCTGCTGGTGCTCAGAGTCTGGTGAGCACTGTGACGTTTGGGATCTCTTCCCAGTGCTCTCCCAGTCCATCCCAGCACACAAACCCTTACCATACTTGCTGGCTGACGTCCGGGACACCGTGGAGTTGTTGACTGCATTGTAGGCAGTGACTTGCTTGGAGACCAAAGCCACCACAGAGCCATCTGGGACCTGCATTAAAAAAAGGACTGGGTCAATAAACTTCTGCAAAGTGGCTGAGGACCATGCCCAGGGCAGCGTGAGCTGCAAATCAGTGTCTCTGTAGGCAGGGCACAGTTTGTCCTCAAAAGTTTCTTTCTTCGTGGAGTTGGTCTAGTAATAGATAGGGACAAAAATCTGTCTGTTGGTCTAGTAATAAATAGGGACAAAATCTGCTGTTACACAGCCAGAATCCTGCACTTGGACAAAGGGACAACTGGTGACAAACAGATTCTGCTCCATCCAGGCCCTGATTCAAAGCCCAGTGACGACAATGTGAGTCACCGAGTCATTTAGGTTGGAAAAGGCCTTTAAGATCATGGAGTTCAAGCATTAACTCAGCCCCACTGTGTTCACCACTAAGCCATGTCCCCAGGGGCCACATCCAGAGGCCTTTTAAACACTTCCAGGGGTGGTGTTTGCATTAACCTCAGTAAATCTGACAATAGGTTCATCCCAGGGAAGCTCTTAGGCAGAGCAGGAGCACGAGAATAATAAAATCATCTGAGCTACTTCAAACAGGCTTGGCTGTCCCATTAGGATGATGAAACCAATGTGAAATGTTCCATTCCTTCCTCTTGGATTGCAGGTGATATCTGTCTACATTTTCCACTGTGATCCTGTCAGCCTCTCACCCTTCCCTGTGACAAAGGCACTGCTGGGCTGAAGGGACTGCCACAATTTCTTTCTCTTTGTGGTGTCAGAGGCTCTCAGGTGTGGAAAAGCAGCAGGTTTGGAGTGGCTGATGTCCAGGATGTCATGGGACAATGTTTTGAGGGACCACAGGACTTTTTTAAAGGAGCCAGACTTTCCATTTCTACATGGCCAATCATGTGGGTCCCATATCAGAAATGTTCACAAGCCCGTGGCTCAAAAGAGCCATATCAGGAACATCTGTGATAAATAAGACATCATAAAGAGGAGATGGGTAAAAAAAATCCCTTCTAACGACATCTAACTCGTGTCTGTGTAATAATAATAATAATAATTAGCACTTGCATGGAGTTTTTCATCTTCAAAGCACTGCAGAGGCTAATTAAATAGCCCCTCAGCTATCACGGAAGGCAATTATTGGCTCTTTGTAGTTTTAGCCCCACACCACAGACGGGGAAACTGAGGCAAAGGCAATCTCAGTGTCTGTCCCAGCATGATCTGTGTCAGCCTTCAGGACAGCCAGGAAAATGATGTTTCCTGAGGACCTGGCCCAGCTCATCATACAGCTGGGAGCTCGTTGCCTGAAGCAAAGAAAACATGGAAAAAGCACAGAGAGGGAAGAAAAATTATGCCTGGTTTGTTGATGAAACAAAGCAGGAAATGTCCTTGCTCTGTCTGGGGAAAAAAAAATCAAAATCAGCCAGCACTGCTTCAGTCAATCTGAAGTAAAAGTTTTGTTTCCTTTTCAAATTATTCCTTGCTGCCTCTTCAGCTCAGCTCTTAAGTGACAGGAGAAAATAATCTTGTTATGAAACAGAGGTTGCTGAGGTGTGATGGAGGAAATGACAAAATCGTCAGCATCGGATTAAATTTAATGAGGTCTTTTTTGTTGGTTTTTTTTTTTTTTTCAAGGGAGAAGACTTTGACCAAAACATCACTTTTTTCATTAAATCTACCACTTGTGTAAGACATTTTCAGACACCTATAACCCTCTGTTATGAATTTCCAGGTCATGCAGGGAGGAAGGGAAGCAGAGCAGGTGACCTGGACCAGGTTAAGGATCAGAAAGAAAAGTTCCTTGTAATAACAACTCCACTGCTCCATGGTCTCCAGCCATGCTGTTTTCCACCTCTCTTTTCCACTCACCAAGCCTCCCTTTTTCCATTTTTCCCTCTTCCATCCTTCTGAACTCTGCTTGCATTAAAAGGCCGTGGATACATTGGAAAAAGGGGCATGGAGGACCTTGGATTTGTTTGTCTAGATGAGAAATGTTAGCTTGTGCTGTCCTCATCTCCTCTTCACCACCTCCACTCACCAGGGGTGTCCTTTGAGAGGGAAAGAAGATTTTTTTTCTACCCTTGGCTTCCCCTCTAGCGTTGTTCAGGATAACTGGGACAAGGACAGGAGGGATGTGCTCAGCATGGGGGCTCTGCCCAGTTACTGCCCACTCAACCATTCTTTACCTCTGCATCTTAGCATAATAAAAATTATTAAGGTTGGAAAAGACCTTTAAGATAACTCTTCACCCAGCACTGCCAAAGCCACCACTAACCCATGTCCCCAAGAGCCACATCCACAAGTTTTTGAACGTTTCCAGGGGTGCTGATTCCACCACTTCCCTGGGCAGAGAGAATAATATTTTCCTTTTTGTTTTGCCAGAAAGAAGAACTAACTCCTACCCACCCTCTCCCACAGATACCTGGTAGTGTGCCAGCGTGTTGAGTCTCTTCCAGTCGTTCTCTATCTTGGTGGTGATGTCCTCATCCTGAAGGATCATCCTCGCCCCGCTCGCCTGCCGCCACTCTGTGAGGAGAAATAAATAAATAAATTATTCAGGTGTTGCCTTTTTCCCAAGCTGGAAATGAAACTCGAGACAATTTTAGCAATATTTAGTAATATAAGAGCAGATTTTTGTCTAAAGGCCTTCAGGGGCAGTTGTGGGAAGATGTCCACAAAAGTCCACCCCTCCAGGGGTGAGTATGATTTTATAGGTTTTAGGAAATTAGTATAATTGATAAAAAGCACCAATTAGGAGGACAAGTGGTAATACAATTCCCCCTCAGGTCAAGCCCCTTCTCTGGAGCCTCCCCTTGGCACTGGCTGTGCTTTGTCCATGGGAATGTAACTCAAAGAGTTGTTCTCAGCCTTGGTTCCCAGGAAGAACCAAGATAGCACTGGGGCCTTGTACCTCCTGGGGCTTGGGGCTCTGGATTTGTTTTGTCTTTCTGCCTAGGGAAAGGCCATGGAAAATTACTGGAAAACTAGTCACTAATACAATAGGCTACAGAGCTACCAATATATGTGTGAATTCATAGAATTCACAGAATGACTGTGTTGGGAGAGACCTTCAAGACCATCGAGTCCAGCCCAGCCCCAACACCTCAGCCAGACCCTGGCACCCAGTGCCACATCCAGGCTTGTCAAACACATCCAGGGATGGTGACTGCACCTCCTCCCCTGGCAGCCATTCCAGAACTTTATCACCTTTCTGGAAAAGCTTTTTCCTGATATCCAACCTGAATTTCCCTTGGCTCAGCCTGAGGCTGTGTCCTCTGGTTCTGTCAGTGCTGCCTGGAGAAAGAGCCCAGCCCCACCTGAGCACAGCCACCTTTCAGGGAGCTGTAGAGAGTGATAAGTGAATAATACAGGGAACATAATAAAAAAAAAGGAAAAACCAAATGTCATCACAGGGACAGAGCCGTGGCACTCCCTGTGCCCAGAATCCACGTGGACACACCTGTGTGGGCACATCACTCATCACCTCTGCACCCTGATTATTCACAGTGCTTAACTCTTAATTTACTCACAGCTCTGCTCGTGCTCCAACACGGCTGTTCCCAAGACCAGCCAGCCCTTGCCTGTGTTTGCCATCCCCGTGGGACAGGGGCAAATGCCACTTGTTCCAGGGACAGAGATCCTGGTGCTCTCTCCTTTGGCAGCACAGACAGAGCCTTCAGCAGTGCCTGAGATCCGTGTCCCTGCCAGGACCCAGCCCAGAGAGGGCTCCCCTGGGCACAGCAGAGTCTGGTTGGCACAGAACCTGTGCTGGGCTCAGCTCATGCCCATTGGTGCTCCCAAAATGCTTTTGCATCTCAAATCCACTGAGGGGTAGCAGGAAGCCCTTGGGTACAGGCATAGCAATGTCCACATATTTTTGTTTTTTGTATATTTTTCATATGTTTGTAGCTCTGTAGACTGCTATTCCACAGTTACCTAGCTCCTAGGATTGTTCCTGCCCTTCCTCTTAGATTTTAAAATAATAAACTAAGCTTCTAACACATTTCTAAAACACTGTTTAGCCTTATTTTCAAGAAGAGGACCTACAAGAAGAACATTTTGTTTTCCAGACAGAATCTGAGAAGACACAACAAGAAATGGGGCAAAGAACCCTTGGATCAACTCCAATGGAGCAGAATCCAGGGGGAAAATTGCCTGACCAACTGCTCTTCTAATTGGCCAATGTTTGTTAGATATGATAATTTGTTAAACTTATAAAACTTGTAGAAAGGCAATACTGGGTGTACCCATGATCACTGGGACTCCTGGAAGCTTCCAGATAAAGGTCGGCTTTTCATTTTAGTATTTTAACACCGTTGCAAGAGTTTTTCTCTTTTGATATTAGGCATCAATAGCAGAGGCACAACTCGGGGGGAAAGCCAGGGACAGATCCAACTTCTGCTCCGTGGAGGGTGTAAATTTTACAAGCCTTCAGCACCTGCCTGCGGGCAGAAGGGCTCCTGCTTCTGCCACTTCTCCAGCCTCTGCCCTGGAATGATGAATTCCTGCAGCACTGGAGCAGCCCCTCACTTCCCAGGGTGCCATTTTTTGCTCAAATCCTGAAGAACACTCCATAAAATGACAGAATCATTAAGGTTAGAAAAGACTTCTAAGATCATGGAGTCTTGAAGAGGATTGCCACAGCTTTCCCCACAGAGGACTCAGGGACTTGCCTAAAGCAAGGAAAACATAAACATGACCAGAAGGAGAGAAATTCTTCCTGTGCTTCCATTTAGCTGAACCATTCAAAGCTCTCCTCTTGGCTGTCACATTTCAGTCACAGTGACCCAACCAAACACAGCTTAGCCAGAGCCACAGCAAAAAGTCCATTCATTTGCAGGAGTTAATTAAAATGAACTCTTGGATATGGAGACTTCACCTGCCAGCCTTGCTTGTTTTTCCCAATATAAAAATGCAAGGACCGTTGCAAATTTCTTTTGGTTTCAGCACTTTTCTTATCACATAATTAAAATGCAATGGGAAAGCTGCACTTGCCTTTATTATTCATTTAAATTAGCAGGAAGAGGTCAGCAACTGTGTTTATTGCTGGGTGTTGCTTTGGCTGGAGATCCTCAGGGTGAGCAAAGGTTGTGTTGGCTGAGCACTGATCCTGAACTGCCCTTCATCTGCTCCAGCTCCTCAGATCCTCACCTGCTGTGGTGGATTTGTAGGGGAGGCATTTATGGAAGGGATGTAAAGCTTCTAGCTACTGGAAAATTGTACATAATCTTGGGAAAAACAAGTGTTAAAGATGAAAGAAACTTGGGAACTTTCAGGAACTTACAGGTGGTACAGATACCACCTACAAGTAAGCACAAGACCAAAGAATAAACCTAACCGTAAACAATATTTCTCAGATTATCCATAACTGTGAGACTACCATCAAACAAACCAAACAAATAAAACTCCTATAAATAGTCCAAGGATAGAAAAGCCTAACAAATTAACTCCATCATGCTACCCCAAACACACCAAAGTAAACATTCACAATAATAAAAACCACCACTAAATAATTAGAGACCTACCCTACACCTCACTCTATGGCCTGTAACACCATCTTAGGTCTTAGAAAACAAGTCCTTTAAAAACATAATACCCCTAAAAAATCGAATCAAACAACAAAACTCATTTCAAAAACAACCTCATCAACACCTAAACTAAGGAATATAACATTGAGTGCACCATATCCCCTACCACAGACCAAATACAAAGTAAAGAAATACAATAAACTATTAAAAACCACTGCACCCACATCACCCTGGTGGAGTCTGAGGATGGTGCTCTCTGCTCATTCCCACCTGGCACAGATCCCTGCCATCTAACTGGTCCCAGACACTGCTCAGAAGAGCAAAAATTGCTGAAGTTTGGGCTGGCATGGGAAATGGTGCTCCTAGAAAGTGCCCCACTCAAGGCCAAAGCCAATTCTGCTGTCACAGAGTGTTTCTTGTGCGCCTTCCTCACGGGGTCGTGGGGACAGTGTCACTTTGACCTCCCTCCTTCATGGCTCTGCATGTTCCTGTGGTCCTTTTGTGCCCTGGCTCACCTTTGGAGAGACACACACTCGTGTTTTGGGAGGGATGCACAGGTTCTTGGTGTTGCACTGGGCTCTGAATTGAGGGTGAGCACAGCTCTCCTCATTCTGGCCTTTATTTGTATTCCAGGGCTGGGAAAGGTGCTCAGAGCAGATTTCCCTCTGACCCAGGGACATCCTGAGATGTTTCCTCAAGCCTTTTGTGCAGAGCCTCAGGGGAATCCTGAGCCCTTTCCTTGGCTTTCCTGCAGGGAAGGGCCGTGTGAGGAAGAGTCAGGGGCAGCCTGACTGCCGAAGACAAGGAGGAAAAGCTTCAGGGCAGGCTCAGAGTCTCCAGTTTCAGTTTTGCAGCCTGATTTCCCTGCCCAAACACACATCACTGCACCTCTGATACTCCACTGAGCACCTGAGCAATGACAGGGACAGGACCCCCAGCTGTCCCCAACTCTTCCTGGCCTCACTGCTCCCCTTCTCCATGAGCTCAGGGGGTCACAAACAGACCTGCAAGGAAATGGGAAGGGAAAAGGTGACCCTGCCATCCATCTTCACAGCATGAAGTGAACCCTGTCAGCTCTGTCCTCTCTGGCAGCACCCTGTCCCCTCTCTGCTCAGATCTGAGCACTCCTCTGAGCCAGCACAAAGGACAGACACACTCCAATCCAATTTGTTACACTTCCACCTTCCAGAGAGAGGGAGGAGAGGGGGAGGGAGGTAAAAATCCCATTAACTTTATCAAGCCTTCCAATCAGGAGCAGTGGTAAATGCAAACTCAGGAGACAGCTGCTGTGAAGCCTTTATATTTCATTCAGCAGATAGTGTATCTTTTTATTGCACGCAGGAATTACTTCTTTGCTTCTTTTTTTCTATCTCTCTCTCTTTTTTTTTTTTTTTAAGGAACACCTTTCTGATCAACTTGACTGGGAAAAAGGAAATTCCAGGGGACTTTGACAATGAGGTGCTCCTTTGAGCTGCAGCAATGCCTGGCTAGGGAGTGACTCAGTGAGGAGAGGGAAGATGGGGAGATGTCACCCTGCACCTCAAATCCTACAGAAAATGTTCCACCTCCCTCGTGCCTTCCCTCTGGTCCAGGTCTAGGAAGAGAGGAGAAGCTCAGCCCTGTTTCTGGGGTGGAGAAAGGGATGGGAATAAAAGTTTATCTCAGAACATGGAGCTGAAAAATGACAGGGAAATATTTCATCCTGTATGGAGTGAATCATGGAATCACAGACTGGTTTGGGTTGGAAGGGACCTTAAAGATCAGTCAGTCCCTGCCATGGGCAGGGACACCTTGCACTATCCCAGGGTGCTCCAAGCCCATCCACCCTGGTCTTGGACACTTCCAGGGATCCAGGGGCAGCCACAGCTTCTCTGGACACCCTGTGCCAGAGCCTCATCATCCTCAGAGTGAAGAATTTCTTTCTTAAAATCTAATCTAAAACTCCCTTTCTTTTAGTATTAAACCATTTTCCTGTGTCCTGACATTCCAGGCCCTTGCCCAAAGTCCCTCTCCAGCTCTCTTGGAGCCCCTTTAGGCACTGGAAGTTGCTCTAAAGTCTCTCTGGAGTCTCCTCTTCTCCAGTCTGGGCACCCCCAGCTCTCCCAGCCTGTCTTCAGGAGAGACAAATGCAAACTCTCTGTCTTACCCTATATATACTAAAGTTAGACCCAGTTTAAATGTTTCCAGTTTAAATGAACCCCACACTCCAGCACTGCAGGGCTGGTGAGGCAGTGAAATCTCACCTGACTCTGTCCACAATGAACCTGAGACAGCATCACTGAGAGCAAGCCAGGCCAGCAGCTCCCTCCCTCCACCTCTGACCTCAGCACTCCCTTCCAAAAAGCATCCAGAACCCAGGGAAGAGCAAACCCAGGAAGCCACATTCCTGTTTCATGACCCTCACACCTTAATGTCTTCCCAAAGATGGGGTGTTTCATGTGTGGGAGAGATCTTTTAAAAACGATAATAACAAAAATCGCCACTGTGGAAAAAAGTCTTTACTCAGAGGGCTGCAATTTGGGGCTTTGGACTAAAAACCTAACCTCAGGGTGTCCAAAATAAAGGCTTTCAGCTGACAACCCCCTCCAGGAGTTGCCTGGGCAACTGCCAAACGTTGTGACATTTGCCACACGCACAAGCCCCTCTGCCTGCAGCTACCCTGCATTTAACAGCTCAAAACAACTCATTAGCTTGCTTGCTTTCTGCTACGTGAGCAATCTGGCCTGAGCGTGGACAGAAAGCCCAGAAAATGGTGATGGGAGCAGGAAATGATGCTGCTGTTTGAAAGCCACGGGTTTCAAGGCCAGATTGCAGCCATCTGCTCTGCCCTGCTCTGCTCCAGCCCCTGTGCAGCCCTGAGCTCAGGGCAGGCTGATGCTGAGAGCTCTGTGATGGTTCCCGAGGGCCAGCAGTGCTTCCTGCACTCCCCTTGCTGCCTTCAGTGCCTCTGAAGGATGCCAGGTGCCAACGAGCATCATTTCCTCGTGGAAAAGCTGGGATGGAGCTGTGGCTGGATGTGTGGACTGTGAAAAGTGCACATTATATGGCTCTACACAGATATTTACTACATATATTATGTTATATTGATTAGTAGTGCTGTATTAGCATTTTAATAGTATGGTAAATGCAGTTTTATAGTTAAAATAGAGCTTTTGTGGTTAAAATAGAAACTATGTATGTGGCATTTTTTTTTAAAAAAAGAATTACATACTCACATCGAGATAACAGCCATGAGACACCTAAATCTTCCAGAAAAAAAAAATTTATAGCTTCCTTATCAAAAAAAACTAGCTTCTTCCTGCCTTACTCAAACCTAAAGATGCCTCAAGATTAAAAAGAAAATGTTGACACTGACCAAACAAAACTCTGTTTCAATAAAATATACACATCATGTATAAAGTGTATAAATATGCAACAAGCTCTTGCTTTTAAAAGTTAATCCTCTCTTAACACATCCTTTTTCAAACTTATTTTACCCAAAAAAAATACCCAAACCGTCCATAATTCTTTATTTTTATTATCTCGTATTGTCCTAATCCTAATTGTCCAAATTTTTATTACTCTAATTTTATTACTATTTTAATAACCATTTTATTACTATCAAACTTTTAAAATTTTAAAAAAACAAGTAATTAACATTTTTCAGAGGATCCTCTTGTTCCTGTTTCACCCATGCTCCTCCCACCTTGTTTTCTGCATTGCTGCTATCTTCTACTGGATAAGGGTTTTTATTTATTTTTAATTGTTCTTCCCTCCCAGCTGCCTCATCAGGGCTCCTGGCCAGAGCTGCCCATTAGCCAGTCTGTTCTCACTGTGGGCAAACCTGTTCTCTGAGGGGTGCACATGCTCATACCAACTTTCTGGAACTTTCTGCACCACTCAGGAGGTGATGGAATCACAGATTGGGTTGGGTGGGAAGGGATCTGAAAGTTCCAACCCTTTCTGTGGACAGCTTCCACCAGACCAGGCTGCTTCAAGCCCTGCCCATTCTGGTCTTGAAGAGGTCAGTATTTCTTAAACCAGCAGCAATTCTGGATGCAGAATTGTCAGGCCCCAGCTGGGACCCTGCACACACACACTGCTGGTTCCCAGAACTACAGTGGAATCCAGAGAATCCCTGTATTTACAATAGGCAGGTAAAATCCCTGCATCTCATCATGGACACATCCTTCATCCTCACAGCAGAACAAACCATTCCCAGTCACACCCAGTCTGAGATCTGCAGGAATTGGTCTCTGTGGCCACCGTGGGGCAACAGATGGGCCAGGAGATGTGGCTATGAACCCCATTCCTGTGGTGTGCTATGCCCTGGCACCCTGCCCTGCCTTCCCTCAGGCTCACCCCACCTCTCACCACTCCCCTGCTGACTCACAGCAGCTCCAGAGCCATCGTGGGTCTTTTCTGGATGATGTACGTGATCTGTTCTTCACTGCTGCTGGTTTTGGCAGCTCCTTTCGTTATTCTAACTGCCTTTGATGGGCAATTTCTGTCAGGAACTCCTCCCTCCCCTACACATACACACACTCAGACACTTAACTTCAATCCCTGACCTCTCATTCCTGCCTTCATTATTGCTGTGAATCGTTTCTTGGCCTCGGTCCATTCCTTCTCCTTTTGGTTCCTCTACAGCTCAGCTGGTTTTATAGACTCCATCATTTTCCAGCCCAGTCTCTTTCACTGAAGGTCACTGAGAGGAAATTCTGGCAGATTCAGCCACAATGGAGTCCCCAGCCCTCCACCAGACACCTCAGCAATGGCCTGAGCAGATTTTTTTACAATTTTTTCATATCCTCCAGATTTTTCTACAATTTTTTCATATCCTCCAGATTTTTCTACATTTTTTCCTGTTCTCCAGGTGTGGTACCACACCTGCCTGTAGACTCCAAATTCAGACACCCACTCCTCCCAGCATCCTCACTCCAGGTATCCTTTTTCCAAGAGAGCAAGAACAGTCCCACTCATGCTTTTTCCAGACTTTTGTCCAAGATGAATTCTGTGGGCATGGTACTGGTCTTTTTAAGGCCAAAGATTTCCTAAGCCAGGAGCATAAACATCACCAAAATGTCCTCTCTGCCCTGTCACTGTGACTTCTCTGCCTTGCAGGGGGTGTGGAGAGGAGTCCCTGCCCCAGCAGAGTGTCTGGATGGAGTTTGGCCATCTCCCAGCTCCCTTCTCCCCCCCTGGCCAGGAGCAATCTCCTACCTAGGTCCATGTCAGCAGCTTTGGGCCGGTGGGAGCAGGGCACGTTCTTGAAAATGGCATCAAGGATCTTCTCCTTGACCTGGGTGATGGTGTCACAGTTGAGGATCTTCACGGGGATTTCGGGGCTGTTCACGTTGTCGGGGTTCACACAGCTCAGCACCTGAGAGAGAGGCACCACACATTTCACAGGGCACTGGAACCCCCTGGCTGCCCCCCCTTGTGGTGTCTGCATCCTGCAAGAGGGGTCTAGGGTGCAAAAAATGGGTACCAAGGGTGTTCCCAGCCTCACACGGGCACAGAGGTGTGGTTTCACAGGGGGGTGTCTTCATTGTATTTAATCATGGAGTCACTGAAGGGTTTGGGTTGGAAGGGGTCTCAATGATCACCTCATTCCACCCCTGCCATGGCAGGGACACCTTCCACTATCCCAGGCTGCTCCAAGCCCTGTCCAACCTG
>VXBC01002550.1:189249-219379 GCA_013399945.1 Ploceus nigricollis | reverse complement strand
ATTCACAGCATTTCACTATCATATTAGAAATAACATCAACTCTGTAAAAGTAGGCATGCATGGAAGATCTCTTTCACTCCTTTTTGAGCCTAACATAAAAGACTATTAATTAAATGCGTTATTGCAATAAGACCTGAGACTCTAATATTTTATGACTGGATTATAATCTGAAAATCATATGCTAAAATTTAATTTCAAGTAGAATACATCAAAATCCAAATATGCTTCCCTTTGGCATGTCAGTAATGTAAATCAAGCACAAAAGAAAGCAGAATGGGCATGCTGAGCTCATCTTTTCTTTACTTATCTTTAGGGAGTGTTTGGGTGTTATGATCCATTTATAAAGAGATGTCTCTGCCCAAAATAAGGGGACAATAGGAGACCATATGCTGAATTCAACAGCACAGATTTTACTTAACAGTAAGTGTGAGGGGGAGAGAGACAGAGAGAGAGTGAGGGAAAAAGAAATGGAAGTGAGGGGGTGTAAGAGACAGAGAGAGAGAAAGAGAGATGGAGAGACAGAGAGATTACGTAGAAAGATATCACCAGTAGAAAGATACCACTATCACGACATGGATTCATGTGGCATCCTGCCAGTCCTTTTTCATCCTGGTCTTCTCAGTGGAGGAGCCCCAGGACATTCTTCTGTGGTATCACCTTTATACAGTCCAAGTTCCAGGTTCCACAAGGTTCCCATGACGTGGGATGGCATGTGGATAAGCACTCGCTTCCTTTCTCACAGTTTGCCGCAGTGGGAATTTTTGTCCAGATGCTGACCAAACCTTCACCCCTCTTAGGCCTGGAATTAACTCCTTCCTATTGCAGCATCTGTGCTTATCTCAGGTTCTGTTATGTTGCCTTATCTTATGGGGACAGTGTTTCCTACTGCATTTTTTAAGGGCTTGGAGTTCTTGGGTTTTGTTGGAGTTTTGTTTAGGATAAAATATTGATTGGTGATGTGGGATCATTTATTTCTAAGTTACCTGGTAGCATACAAGTGTTGCTAGCAGATGAAAGGAACTATTTCCTGTGCTGTTTAAACAAAGATGTCATTGTCTTCAGGGAATATTTGACAATCTCACATGCCTCAAGAAAATTTTCTTTTCCCCCTCAATCTTTCAGGGGATCTGTCTCTTTCATTGCCTTGTTCTATGTTTATTATGTTTGCATTTGCTCCTTCTGTTAACTGCTGCATTGTTACTTATTATACTTTCTTCTTCACACTTGTCAGTTTGTTTCTGACAGTTATTAAAAATTTTTCCTATCTTTCCACCATGCCTTCATCCATCTTCTCTTGAACACATTTATTTTACAAGCTTTGTTCTGATTTTCTCTATAAAGGTCTTCTAGCCAAGTCTCTTGACAAAATCTTCAGGTTGCTATAATTCCTTTTCTTTCCAATATTTCCCTGATATTTTTATTTCTCATTTTACAATTTCAGTATCATTATCTAACCCTCCAGCCACATGTTTTGATTTTTTCTTAATGTCATTCAAATATACAACTTCTGATGCACTAGAAGAAATGACATTTCATGAAGTAGTCACTGCAAAATGTTACATACACATGTTTTTAGAAGGATCTTCCAATCCTATTTTTATCCAAAGAGAACCCATCACTGGCATTGTATGTAAACAAAGGGATAAAATGTGTGGAGTTCACTGTTACTTTTAATGTATTTTCTTCTCTTTTTTTTCTTAATTCATACTGCATTTTAAAATTCAGAATGTTAATCATATGAAAGCAGAAAACCAAATTCACATTTCAGAAATGGAAACCCAGTACCCCAAAATGGCAAACCAGCTTTGAAGTATTTCCCCAGGTGTCTTTGGATTGCTACATATACTGAGACATGCTTGTGAATATCAAGCTTCATTATGGGTTTTGTCTGAAAGAAACATCTATACAGAGAGCTTCTGAAAAAAATATGTAAATTAATTATCTTGTGAATTATCTCCTGAAATACTTCATATTAAGTAACTGAACATTAAATAATGAAGTAATGGTGAATAAAAATCATGTGGGTATGCAATATTGCAAGATTATGCACTTACACTAAAATCCCAGAGGGTAGCAAAATTCATAGCAGTTGCTTCTTCAGCTCTTGGGACAGTTTTTCTAGGCAAAGAGCCATATGGCTTACCCATCAATGCCTGAAACAAAAAAACTGAGAGTGATTTATATTCTAAAGCAAAATAGCAGCAAAAGAAATGGACTATGATCTGTCATTTCTTTGAAAAGTCTGGTTTTATGTTCCTAAACTCCCTAATGAGAAAGACCTACTTCTACAATTCCTTTCACTGATCCTCACATTACTGATTGAAACTGTGCTTAGCATATGCTTTCCGTGGTGTGTTCTAAATTTAAAGTTCCACTAGTATCAATGGATTGCCAAACTGTGCCTCTTACATTCAAAGGCACAGAAGTCCATCCATATTTCTCTGATGAGTGGTGTTTATTTTGCAAAGACCAAAATACCAATTTTTCTTGCATTATGGATTTGATTGGGATATTTTAAATTAAACAAATGGGAAGATGTTAGGGAATCAGTTTTTGGATTCTGACAGTTCCCCTGCTGCTGGCAAGATGCTTGTTCAGGCACAAGACATCTCCTTACAGGGTCCTTTCCAGGCTCACCCTGAAAAGTATTGGACATTTATTCTATTTTGGCTTCTAAGGAAGACCACAGAATGACAGAACATGCTGACTTGAAAGGGACCCACAAAGATTATCAAGTCCAGCTCCTGGCCCTGCAAAAGATCATCTCAAAGAGTCACATCACATGCCTGAAAATATTGTCCAAAAACTTCTTGAATGCTGTGAGACTTGGAGCTGTGACCATTTCTCTGGGGAGCCTGTTCCAGTGCCCAGCCATCCTCTGGGTGAAGACCTTTTTCTGATATACAACCTAAACTTCACCTGACACAACTTCAGGCCATTCCCATGGGCCCTGTCACTGTCATCACAGAGAAGAGATCAGTGCTGCCCCTCCTCTTCCCCTGATGAGGAAGCTGTAGCAGATCAAGTGACCTCAGCTGCTTCCCATATGGCTTCCCCTGGAGGCCCTTCATGATCCTTTGGATGCTCTCTAACCACTCAGTGTCTGTTTTATGTNTGAAAGCTTTACTGAAATCCAAAAAAGAGGGCATGCACTGGCTTCCCTTGATCAACTGGTTGGGTTACTTTGTCACAAAAGGATCACAGGTCTGATAAGCAGGACTTCCCTCTTATGAAGCCATGGTGGCAGTGAACCGCTGCATTGTTCTTCAGATATTTTTCAATACCTCACAGAAAAATCTTCCCCTTAACTTCACCAGGCACTGAAGTGAGACTGACAAGCCTGTGGTTTCCAGGGTTCTCCTTCTTGCCCTTCTTGAAAATCAGAACACTTGACAGCATCCAGTCAGCTGGGACATCTAACTCCCAAGACCACTCAAAAATCATTGAGAGATATTTTTGCAATGACATCAGATGATGAACCCCATCAAACCCTATAGATTTTTAGGGATCTATCTGGAGGGATCAAGTTACTGAAATGCTGGGCTGGGCAGTTGTTGGAAATTCCTACCTCTTTCTTATCTGCTTACTACAAAATGAGAAAGCTAAGAGGAATATGAGATATTGAAATCAGGGAGATGGCACAATAATTTTAATTCCATAAAGCCCTGCTTTTAGAAGGGCAATATGGTAGCTCAAAGAAATCCAAGAAGTATTATATTTCATAGAAGTAATTTATATCTGAGTCCAATATCTGCTCTAAGTACCACTCTTAACAGAGATGTTGCATGGTCTGAAATATGAGAGGTCTCTCGTGACTTTACAGCCCTGTTATGCTTTATCAGCTTGTGAGTGTTGCATCTGAAAGGATCCTTTGAGCCCCAGGATGCATCTTTCTATTGCAATGCATATTTAGTCGACATAGTTCCCCTGGCGTTTTCTTAGTCTCAGTTCTTCTACTTTGTTATGCACAGAACAACCCAAACAAACAAACAAACAAACCCGCTCCCCCAGATAACAAAAAAACCCTACAGCTATGTCATCCCAGACTTCAAAAACCATTTCAGAAGACAACCCTAAATATATTTTACATTTTCCTGTCATGCTTAATTCAAGACATCTCTCTGTAGAGACAACTTCCACAAAGGAAGCCCATTTTTACAGGCTTAGTACAGTCTAATACTTGCAAATGGAGCATAAAGAGACTAAAAACCTGTTTAAAGCTGCAGTCCTATGAAATCTCACTGCAAAGACAGAAATCCGTATGGCAATCCTCAAAGATAATTTAAAAGATTCCCACCTCAGGCACCATTACAAGACCAAAGGTCAGTCCAAAGAGAATCATATTTATTCCATACATCCAACGCAAGAATATGAAATAAGATGCTACTGATGAGCCAAAGTGACCTGTGAAAACATGAGATGTGATTAAAAGGCAGATAAGCTGGTCCTTTGAAGCTATTTTATCTAAGGATGCATAAAATTTATTAAAAAGAAGTAAAATCAGGAGAGTCTTTTTACACATTTGATTGATTCTAATTTTAATTAATTTTAAATTCTAATTAATTCTAAATTTATTNTTTTTTATTACCATAATTCTAATAAATTTTTTCATATTGCATACTAGTATGTCTTGAGCTGGCTGAAAAAACAGGAACAAAAATATAAAAGTATTACTTAAATAGAGTTTCTAGAGTCATATAAAAGCTGTGATATTTGCTATTATTAAGTAATCTCAAGAAGTATGTTTCAATTATATTTTTTTCTGTCTGATATGGATTTTAAGCATTCTTGACATGCTAAACCAGAACCAGCCCAGTTTTAATGGGAAGCAGCACAGAATTAGTCAGTGGGTAAAGTCTTTCCAAGATGATAAAACGCTTGTCAGTGCTGTTAAAATAGTGTTCACCAGATTCTTTCACTAGAGATGCAATACATTATCTGCAAGTGTTTGTACCCTTTCTTTCTCTTACTCTTCTGCTTATGTGCTCTATCTGTAGCCAGGTGTGTAGGCAGTCCCATCTCTAGGTGAAGGCTTTGACCTCACGCACTCCAGACCCTAACCCAGACCTGTGCACAGATTAGAGGCTGCAAGAGAAGTACTGACAACCAAGAGCCTGTTTTGATCCATGCTCCGCAAGTCAGGGCAAACAAAAATAAAAGCTCAGATAGGAGAGCTGTCAATTAGAAAAGTACTAGGTTTCAGTTCCATTACCATTCATTTGCAGGGGAAAAAATGACCTTTCAGTAGGTTCTTCATACACAGTCTAGTTTGGGAGCCTGGAGCACACTGATAGCAAATGAAAAGTAAATCTCTCTGTTCAGAGAGACTTATTTATATTGTTATTTCCAAACTCTTTTGCAGACATGCAACACATTCTTTCAGTCTGTAATATGAAGTTAATATATCTTGTATTATTTGGGATGCATATATTCATATTTTACTGTAACAGCTCAATCAGTAGAAAATTTAATACACTTAAACAGGTATAATCCCAAAGTATAATAAGAGACCAACTAAGAGACATTCATCACAGCTCTGCAAAGGGAGGAATAAACCATTCCGTCAAGGATGTCAGCATTTTGAATCTGCTTTATTCATAGTTCAGAATTAAACCACCATCTTAAAATTTTGTGTGGAGGGGCCAATCTTAGCAGTGACCAACATACTGGGAAGTCTGGGGAGAGGTATAAATCAAGAGACTTTGAGTTAGTCTATCTGATTGTGAGATGCAGATTACCCAATTATAACCAAATTACAGCCTTTGTGGGATACTATGGACTCAAAAAATACAATGCAGGAAATTACAAATATTTCTGATTTCAGGTTACTTTTGTAGACATTTCAATGTCTCATTATTTCTTTTGCTCAAATCCTAATATCCCCGTTGTATTGGGAATACTTTCTTTTCATGCACTGAGTTACAGTTCTTGTATCAGTTATCCTGAAGAAACCTCTGCTATGCATCCACCTGGAACATCTGCAGCGAGGCAATGCATTGGAATTACCTGCCTCAGGATAGTTATTGCAAGCAAATGCACAGATTGCTCATGTGCTTTATTCTTTTTCACCAATCAGGCAAGAACAGACACCTCTGGTAAGTAAAAAGCTTAACTATGGATGAGGACAATTTAGCCATGACTGCCCTCAGCTGCATTTTCAGAGTGGGCAGGTCCAAACAGGGGCCTGCAACAGGGAACATGGAAATTGTCAGAAATGGACTGCACTATCTGTGAACAAAACCAGTCCAAGTTTCACCAGTATTTTGAATCCACTCTGAGGTGCAACATGTTCTGTGTATGAATAAAATAGTTTTAAGTAGACTTTAGCCATCTTTTCCTGCATCCACAGCCTCACCACACTAGGCATTGGGATGAAGATAGGTGTGCATTTTATAAATTTCATCAGTGGAATAGGATTCACCCTGTCCCAACACAGGTCTGTGTGATTCCCATAAAGTCCTTTTGCACAGATAATACTGAATATCTGTTCTGTAAGGAAAAGAAGAATTTATATTTTCTAAATATAAATACTTCATACATTTGTCAACTTCTCTTTTAAACATCAAAGCCCCAGCATCATTCACCTATTGTCCACATGAGAATACAGCACAGCATATCTGGATGCCCTTTGTTCTGAAGCCAGTCTCCCTGAGCTAGAAGGGACTCACATCTTGAAGAAGGGAGCCTACCTGAAGCCCAGTGCTTCAAGCTTTCACCGGATCTTTCTGGATAGCTGGAGGACTGGAAGAGTCAAACTCAACTGAGAAAGGCTCTTTATGTTGTAGTGGAAAGCATTTGTTGTAAAGGGAATCTAAGTGGCAGACCCTCACTCAGGTAACCACACACTTAAGTCAAATCTTCTTCAAATAAAGGGCTGAAGTTTAAATTTGTCACTGGAACTCCAACACAAAACTGATTTGTGACAGACCCCTACTCTCAAATATACCCATAGTACTAATGACACTGTCTTGTTTGTGTGTGGGGCATCCAAGACCAATACTGTTCTCTCTGTGTTTTATTATGTGGCTGACAAAGAGAGAAAGACAACTTACACAAAGTTCAAGATAATGAAAAAATGGCAGAAATAATTGAAATAATTGCAGTATAGCCTATATAGCATAACCTGTATAAAATAAATACAGACAAAATAAAGTGAAGGTGAATAAAGTGAATGGCTAAGTCCCATTTACACTTTTCTGGGATTAATTTCAACACTGGTTTTTTAACTGCTACCTGAATAGTGACAATTTTTATCTGTAAAGTGGTACCCTCTGAAGAAAATTTTCAACTAGTTATATTATCAAGCTCAACAAATGAAAAGATAAATACTCACTGATTTTAAACTATGCATTGAATACAGATGCATATACTAAAAAAATTTATCATTTGGCAGATATCAGAAATATGACACTAGATCCTATTCTTACTTACTTACTTTCAATCTCCTTAATTTTCATTTCCCAGGGTATGCAGGCTGTCTTAAAATTTTCAAAATCTCTTTGAAATTTCATCCATTTCTGGAAAGAGTCACAGAAAAGAAAAAACAAAAACCACACCATCATCTCAGTGCCCAGATGGTCAGTTCTTCCTTAAGCTAATGTAACCCCTTAATCATCCACAAAATCCATTGGCAGAGTCCACAAAGTAATTGTTTGTGAAGAGCCATCTCCTTTTGTTTATTTTAATATGTCTTCTACTGAATTTGTGTGAAGTTCCTGTTTCTACCACAAGAATTATTAGCTAATCAATTCCTTTCATGCCAATCTTTTCTCTTTTTCTTTCTTTTTCTTTTTCTTTTTCTTTTTCTTTTTCTTTTTCTTTTTCTTTTTCTTTATCTTTTTCTTTTTCTTTTTCTTTTTCTTTTTCTTTTTCTTTTTCTTTTTCTTCTTTTTTCTCTTTCTTTTTCTTTTTCTTTCCTTTTTCTTTTTTCTCTTTTTTCTCTTTTTCATTTTTTTCTGTCTCATTTTTTCTTCTCTCTTTCTCTTTCTCTTTCTCATCTTTATCTTTTAAAGAGGGCTGTCTCAAGGGAAAAACTGAACTTTGGATTCAGTCCACACAAATACCCAATCCACACCAAGACAAATTAACTTTCACGAGATATGGAAACCTTGCAAACTCCTGTAAAACAGCTGATTTTTGTTTAGATAAGTTTCAAAAATCAAACCATAAGCTTTCATTAGAAATATTTTCATGCAAGAGCAGTCAAAATAAAAGTATAAAATCAATAGAAAGACAAGGAACGCTACTGTGGAATAGGAGTACCCATGGCAATAATCTCTAGAAGGCTTACCATGAGCTTTACAGGAAGTTAGTGAAACAATCCGTTTACCTTGGTCATCATCACTTTGTACGCATAGAATTTTTTTCCTTTTCCTTTTCCAAGAGCACCTTCAAACTTCTCAACAAAAAGCTGTGCTTCCCTGGAAAATGGAGGCAAAAGAGAGATATAGATTATGTTATAGTAAATTTTATATCATCTCTATCATATTAATGTAATTTTTTTACTCCTCATAGAGCTTTATAAAATCTTGTGACCTTAGTAATGTTTGAAAAGGAAAGATCAGAGTTTTTCTATTTTGCAGAAGACTATATATGTAATGTATATGCAACTCAAAAATCAAGCAACTTCATTCACCTGATCTAATAGAAACACATTTGGAGCTCTCAGATTTGCCTATGTCCAGTCAAGGTTACTAAATACATTTAAGCACAGTAAGTCAGTAAACTGATTTTCGCTGTTCAGCTACTGCCCATTTATGTGATGCACAGTTATTCCTGTTATCTTGACAGTTATTCCAACAGAAGAAAGAGGGATCTTCATGGGACACTGCGGGTTCTTGGTGGTGATCACCTTTCTTGCTTTCTGTAATCCTTTGCTTTTTCCTACTCTTCTAATTTCTTCCTTGCTCTCTTCTTTAACAGTGAATAAAAGTGAATTATCATTTTAATTACCAACATTTGACCTCCTTTGTGTCTTAGTCATGCTCTGGATACCTTTGAACCTCTCCCCTCTGTCTTCTCAGCTTAGGATGCATCCCCAGGTTGGGAGAGAAATGGGTACACTAGAGCTTTGGTTCCCTTGTGCCCACCCTTCTCAATACTACTTTTAATTTAGCCCTTCTGAATTTTTGCAAACATCTTCTCTAGCTGTACCATTCCCAGAGTAATTTCTTTGAAACACAGCTTCACTGGTTCCCAAAAGGCTAAAATTTTGCCTATAGAGTTATATAAATTAAATTATATAAAGATGAAAGGAAGACTTTTAAACTCTTTTTAAAATGCATAAAGTTCATGGATTAAAACAATAAAGAGATGAGATCAAGTGCATTCTAATTTTTCCTCCATTTAATCTAATTTCTATGTATGACTTTCCACTATGTCTCTCCTAAGAAAATGTGCTCTAAAGGCTAAATGTCCCAAATCACTGGAAAACGGACTAAGGATTCTTAACTCTCAGTGTATGCAAAATGCTGTAAACTGTTTTGTTGTCATGCTGTATAACTTCAAAGCACTCTATATTATGTTTATTATAATTATTATATTGTAATGCACAAAGCACCTGGGAGAAGGTAGACTATTGGGAAAATACTAATTGTGATGCATATTGATGTTGGTGCACTTTTCTTTCTTTCCAGAATTCCTACAGATAAGTTTACCAAGTGAAATTAATTATCATGCTTATATTTTCTGCTCATATATTTTATGAAAGAAAGAAAAAACATAGTGTTAAACTGCAAAATCTGGCAGCCCTAATGACAGTATAGCAGTGTAGTTGGGATAAAGGAGAATTAAAATTATGTGAGAAGATGGCCATTAGCCATGACATAACTTTTCTAATTTAATGGTTAAAAATCTCAACATCTATAAAAGTAACTGTGTATTTTTATTAACTGCAAATGCTTAGGTTAATCTTCACTGTGAAGATCTATCAAAGCCTTTCGCAACTTAGACATTCACTGCAAAAATTGCTTTAGCTTGCAGTACTAAGGATCTAAATAAGTGCACAAAAGTGTAAGATTGAGTTATTTAATTTAATTTTCATTATTGAAAAGTCACTGAGAGCTTTCCTTATTTGAGAGTCCTCTGAGCACTCTCCCCCTCCAAGTGCTTTCACCCAAACCCAGCTGGTGAAGCATCAGGGCCAGTGCAAGTTCACCTGACCTTCTCAGGATTTTTGCACACCTTTTCCCAACATTTTAAATTATGAATGTTAATCTAATCACTTTTTTTTTCTCTATAGCACAAGTAAAGCAAAGATTCAGATTAGAAAATATAAAAATACCCAGCCACCCCCACAGCCACAGAGCCCACCTATTCATCACATCAAACATGTTCCTTGAGGTTCAAGTCAGTGTCCTTTTAAGGGTGTAGATCCTTTATTTCCAATCCTGTGCTTCTAGACCACATTTCTGTTCTGGATTTTTAAGTCTGATCTTTCTGTATTTAGCTACCACTGACACTGATTGGGGATTCTTTATTTTCCAAGCCACTCTGAGTCCTCCAGAGATTTTACAACACACTGCTCACATATAATTTTTTTCATTTTGATTCTCAGAAAAATCTACAATTACATTTCAGGCTTTCCAAGTAAGCTATAGAAAACAGATTAGTTCAGCTTCAGGAAACCTGTATCCAAGTGTCGCCTTTAAACCCAAGCCTCAGGATTCAAAATCTTACTGCTCTGTCAACAGATATAAGGGCGTCCTGACAGCAGATGGCAGCTTCCTCCTAAATTCAGCAGTCAGTGCTGGAACAGTGCCGTAAAACGCAGGAAGACTCAATAAACTGCATACCTGTGAATCTCCCAGGTCGGCATACTATCCTCTACTGCCACTTCTATCACTGGGTAATTCAGGTTTGTTCATGAAAATTATCTGAAATCAAAACCTACAGAGTAGAAAACTTGTGTTTTCAGTCACTAATTATGTTATGCTGCAGAATATGAAAATTTCAAATTTTAAGTTGGGGTTTTTTCAGAGTGAAGAAATAAGTTAGAAATTGAAAACATAATATGAAAACATCAGTAAATGCATAAAAAAATCCTTGATAGCATATAAGAGTACTTTTAACATCTATAGGTGAAACACTCAAGCTCTCCACAAACTTGTTCTGATATAAAATAAAGTTAAGCCAAACAGGAAGGAATTTTCCACTATTAAATTCCTAAAAAATATTTATCTTAAACCCCTTTTTGACTTGTTTGAAATTAATTCTGTAAGGTTTTCTACTAAAACTAGTTTTTCTTACCCTCATCTGCCTCCTGGACCCCCACCAAGCAATCTTTCAAGTGTTATCAGTATTTAAGCTTTTTTCCAGGACAAAACAAAAAATCACTTTTTGAAAATGGGGATCTGGACCTACAGATTTTATGCTGCTAATGCTCCTGAATCCTTCCCTGGATTCTGCTTTTCCAGTGGCTGAAATTTTCTCTCTCCTTGCACCCCTTCTTCCCTAAAGGTTTTATAACCCTTTTTTCACAGATTTTCATTCCATTTCCCTGCATTGGACTAAGTTCATCAATGAATTACAAATAACCATTTCTTACTGAGTGGTTACAGGTGCAGTCATCTGAGTTGCACAGGAAAACTGTGCAAAAAACTGTTGGATCCACATGTGCACAATATTTATGAAGTTATTTTCATGTTTAATCAAAGAAGTATGAAGCAACTCCTTTCACTTAATAAATTGCTTTCGCATACTAAAAAGTTTGTTGTATAAATGTTGAAAGAAGTTAATTAAGTCCAAATGGTGGACTTACAGTATTTTCATTTTCATTTACATTGAATTTTACTCTCATCTAATAACAACGCACTTTAATTTTTTTTTAATGAATAGAATTGCTGGTATTAATGCATTGACCATTAATGCACACTGACAAGAAGGTGTTTCAAACAAGCATTAAAAATGGTGGCAATAATGTTTCCAATTCCTGTGAGGTAATGGCCAAAATCATCACATAGTTAATAATCACTATATAATTAATAAAAGAGTAGCACATGTTATATGGCCAAAAGAGTGGTGGTGAATAGAGTTCAATCCATCTGTCATCCAGTTGCAGTGGTGTTCCCCAGGGCTCAGTACAGAGGAGAGTCCTGCTCTATTGATGATCTGGAGGAGGGGATCAAGGGCACCCTCAGTCAGTTTTCCTCCGCAGAGGAGGTTGTAGTGAAGAGGGAATCAATCTCTTCTTCCAGGTACAAGTGACAGGACAAGAAACAGTTTCAAATTGTTCCAGAGGAGGTTTAGATTGTATATTACAAAAAATTTCTTCACCGAAAGGTTGTCAAGCATTGGAACAGGCTGCCCAGGGAAGTGGTTGAATCACCATCCCTGGAGGTTTTGAAAAAATGTGTAAATGTCATGATGAGGGACTTGGACTAGAGATGGACTTGACAGTGCTGTGTTAATGGCTAGACTCGATGATCATAAGGTTCTTTTCCAATCTAAATTGTTTTGTATTATTGTTATGCAATTGAATTTTTTTAAAAGGAATTATTTTGTGAAAGAATAGTGGAAGTATTCTTTCACTGTTGGAATAAAAGAAATCAAGTTACCTTTGATGTTCTACAAGCATATCTTACATTTTGGTAATTTTACCAATTACCAACATTCTAAATAACATTTTCATATTGCTTATGATAATGGAGCCATCAAACAGAATATGCGTTCATTCTCTCCTCAGCTTTTCTTCCCCCAGCTCTGCAGCAGATTATTCCACTAATTATTTCACTGACTACTTACTCCTGGCTTCTGTGGTTTGTAAGTTACTTAAAACTCCTGGCCCTAAAATTTCAGCATCAGCTTGGCACCATTCAGTCAGGGACCAGGCTTGCCATGTCCTTTCCGTGTCTGTGACATATGTTATTGTAAAGTATAGTTCAACAGATTACTTAATTAAGGTTTCTACCTTGATGTCTAAACTATCTAAATGGAAGACCTCTATTTGTATACCCCTGTGAATTTCTGTCAAACTTTGTCCTTTCTTCTATTTCTTTTGTGCTATAAATAACAGGAAGAATGGGCAAATCTTAGAAATACTTTAGAAACCACAACAAAAACCAGAAGTACATATATACATATTCATGTCCACTTGGAAGTAGTGCGATTTCACAAACATGAGGATGTGTCAAAAACAACGCAGACCAACAAAACCAAGCTTTGTAATCACTGGTATCATGTGTTAGAGGTAAATTATCTGTATCACAAGATAGGCCAAAGTGTCTCCCACTAGCTAACTGTGAATTTAAAGAAGCTTTAGAGAAAGCTTATTAATTGAATTACAGATGCAAGAACTAATAAATATTTCAAAGGGCCAGGCATTATTGTCCCAGAGAAGCCTGAGTTAATTATTAATACAAGGTGTGGGTTACAGCTTCCAAAGTGACAGGTGTATGGTACCTCAGGCACTTCTGTGCTGCAGAAGGGATATGTTTCAGCTCTTAGAGCTTGTGGATAATGAATAGGATTTGAGTGGATTGATCACATTTTTCAGTAACAGTTCAGGAAGGTTTCAGACTCTAAGAACTAAAAGCTCAGTAAAAAGAAATGTTGACCGTCCAGGACTTTTGTAAGTCTTAGAAGATTGGCTGAAAACAGACTTCAAAACAAATATTGTTGGGCACAGCTCACTTGAAAAGCAGTTCAACAATAATAGTGGGCAAATTATATTGTTATTTAATACCCAGTCTGGCCTCCAGGACTGTCAGTATTTCCACAGTAAGAGAGATGAAATACTGATTGATGGGAGTACAAAGAGTGCAAAAACAGATGAGAAATTTCCACCATGTCACACATGTGCCTTATACATCTTTGTTGTATGTTTATAAAATTTCTTGTTTCCAATTCATTTGTCTTGATGGACAGTCTAAGTCCTGTAATAAAATGAATTGTGCTAGAAAAACACTAAAAAATCACCATAATGTATCCTGTCCCTAGAATGCGATATTCTATGATGGAGTGACCACATCAGTGGAAAAGGGAAGCACATCAACCTGTTGGAGCTAGTCCAAAGGAGAGCCACCAAGTTGCTCTTAGAGTCACTTGGTTAGAAGGATGGAGCCAGCCTTCTATGAGGAAAGCCTGAAAGAACTGGGTTTGCTCAGCCTGGAAAAGAAAATGTTTCAAGGTGACCTAATTACAGCCTTCCAGTACCTGAAGGGGACCTGCAAGAAAGGGGAGGGACTTCTTACGAGAGGATGCAGTGACAGGTCATGGGGGAAAGTCTTCCAACTGAGATAGAATGAGTTTGTGTTAGATATTAGGAAGAAATTCTTTACTGTGAAGGTGGTGAAGGTTGTCTAGAGAAGTTGTGGATGCCTTATTTCTGGAAATGTTTGAGGCCAGGCTGGATGGGGCTCTGAGCAACCTGGTCTAGGGAAAGGTGTCCCTTCCAATGGCAGGTGGGTTGGAACAAATTTAATTTTAAGGGCCCTTCCAACCCAAACTGTTCTATGATTCTAAGTGAAGAACAGTTTCTGCACTGCTCTGATTTTTCTAGGGGAAAAAAATAGTTCTCTCATCTTTATGGTGTATGTTTAATTGGAAGTCCTTCAAAAAGCCTAAACTTGATGTTTTACTATCTTTTTTCATATAACTTGTTATTTCACTTGTTTTGATAGTGTACTAACTTTAGAGAACGCAGTTGGCACATCTCTGGATTCTTGCACTCAGTTCTCTAATTATATGTTACCATAATAAGCACTGCTGTTGGATACAAACTGCTCAGTTACTAATGGAATTTGTGCTTTTATAGCACAGAATTTTGTCTATCTAAGGCACTACGAGTACTAATAAGAGAAGTGAGATGAGTACACCAGAGGCAAACACAGTAGGGCAGCATTTAAACCCTTCCCTTTTCTTCATATTGGTGCAAAACTCAGGCAGAAAAATGCACAAACAAGAATGCAGTTCCCAAAATCCAATCCTCAGACTTAAACTGTGATAGCTTTCCCTGAAGGTTTTCCAGTTTGCAACAGCTGAAGCTCTGGCCCATTAATTTTTTTTTTGTTTGGTTTTTTTTTTGGTTTTTTTTGTTTGTTTTTTTTTTTGGTTTTTTGTTTGTTTTTTTGTAATCTTCTAATCCAAAAATCACAGAATCATAGAATGGTCAAGGCTGGGAGAGACTTTTAAGTGACCTCATGGGCATCAACCCAGCACTACCACTGTAACCCCAAAAACACTAAACCACATCACCAAACACCAGATCCAGATGCCTCTTGAACAACTCCAGGGATGGTGATTCCACCACCTCCCTAGTGCATCTTGTTCCAATTCACCCTGACAGTGACAATTCTTTTCTAGTATCTAATGTGACTCTCCCTTGTCTCAGCCTAGGGCCATTTCCTCTTGTCCTCTCACTGCAGGCACTGTAGTGGATACGGCCCCGACTCACCACAACTTCCTTACAGGGAGCTGCAAGAAGCAATGAGGTCCCCCCTGAGCCTCCTCTTCTTGAGACTAAACAGCCCCAGCTCCCTCAGCTGTGCCTCATGAGAGATGTTCTTCAGTTCTTTCAGGAGCCTCGTTGCCTTTTGCTGGACAGGCTCCAGCCCCTCAGTGTCCCTTTTAAAGTGAGGGGCCCAGAACTGAGCACAGACTTGAGGTGAGGCCCCCCCAGTGCCCAGTACAGGGGCACAATCACTGCCCTCGTCCTGCTGGCCATGCTGTTCTAGACAGAGGCCAGGATGCCACTGGCCTTTTTGGCCACCTGGGCACCCTGCTGGCTCATGTTCAAACAGCAACACCCAAGTTCCTTTCTGAAGAACAGCTCTTGAGCCACCTCACCCCAAGACTGTAGCACTGCACAGGGGCTGCTGCAACCCCAGTGCAAGACACAGCACTTGGCCTTGTTGAACCTCCTGCAGCTGTCCTCAGCCCATTGATTGAGCTTGTCCCTCTGCAGAGCCTTCCTGCCCTCACGCAGACCAACACTCCCACCCAGCCTGGTGTCATCTGCAAATTGAATGAGGGTGCAGTCAATTCCCATGCCCAGGTCATCAATAAAAATGTTAGAGAATACTGACCCCAAAACAGAGCTCTGGGGAGCACCACTAGTGACTGGCCATCAGCTGGATTTAGCTCCATTCACCACCACTCTCAGGGCCCACCCAGACAAACAGCTAGTTTTTACCCATTGAAGAGTGTGTCCATCCAAGACAATTTTTCTGGAAGGATGCTTTGGGAGACTGTATCAAATGCTTTACTGAAGTCAAGATAGACACCGTCCACAGCCTTTCCCTCATCTAAGTGGGTCACTTTGTCATAGAAGGTGATCAATTTGGCCAGTCACAACCTGCCTTTCATCAATCCATGTCGTCTGTGCTTGATCTCCTGATTGTCCTGCATAACGGCACTCAGGATAATATTTTCCATAAATTGCCTGGAACTGGTGTTAGGCTGACAGGCCTGCAGTTCCCCAGATCATCCTTCTGATCCTTCTTGTAGATGAGTGTTACATGTGCTAATTTCTAGTCAGCTGGAACTTCTCCAGTTAACCAGGACTGCTGGTAGGTGAATGTGTTTTGGTTCTTTTACCAATTCTCTTATTCCTGTGGGGTGGATCCCACACTTGTGCACATCTAATTGGCATAGCAGGACACTAACCATCTCCTCCTGGATTGTGGGGGCTTCACTCATTTCCCCATCACCAACTTTTTGATCAAGGAGCTAGCTATCATAAGGAAAACTGATCTGATATTGGTGACTGAGACAAAGAAGGCATTAAGTACCTCTGCCTTTCTCTCCTTCCCGGTCACTACACTACCCTTCACAATCAACAAGCGATGGAGACACTCTTTGACCTTCCATTTACTGTAATTATATTTATAGAAAATTTTTATTGTCTTTTAAAGTAGAGGCCAATCGGGTTCTAGTAGGGCTTTGACCATTCTAATCTTCTCCCTACATGAACTTGCAGCATCCTGGTAGACCTCCCGAGTTACCTGTCCCTCCTTCCAGAAAAAATAGATTCTCTTTTTTTCCTGAGATCAAGCCTAATATTAACCAGGCTGGCCTTTTTCCCTAATAACTTGTCTTCCTGCATATGGGGACAGCCTGTTCCTGAATATTTAACAATTTCCTTTTTAAAGCATATCCATCCTTCCTGGACTCCTCTGCTCTTCAGGACTGATTCCCAAGGGTCTCTGTCAATCAGCCAATCAATCAATTTACTCCTCTCTCTAAATTTCAGTCTTGCAAGTAATAACTAATGATCATTTTCACCTGATGGTTCTTCAGGTAACTTTGTGCTGACCTGAGTAGGCAGTGTCAAGAAGAAATGTCACAAGTTCTCATCTCCCATAGAAAAGGTAGAGCAACAGGTATTCCCAAAAAATATAAAAGGTATTCACAAACCGTGTAAACGAGCAGAAGGAAAATTACTAAACAAGAAAACTGTTCTGAAGAAGAATATTTGTCTTTGAAATGACAAAAAGTCTGGACTCTTAAGGCACACTCATATACTCAGCAGCACAGACCAGTGTGTCCCCAGCCCAAAGCCTAACAAGTCTATTGCTTAGGGCCTAGGAGAGCGAGGATGTTGCTGTAACATCTTTTCACCCCTCTCCAGATCTTCTTCCTCTCTTTTTTCACATCTCCAGACCTGTGAAGATCTGACCATGATCAGATCTTAGGTGAGCTTAGAGTCTGACAGTATCAATACAGTTCAACTTCAAACTGCAGAGGGACACTGTATCAGAGCAGTACCTTCATCAAGTCACAGTTCTTCAGAGAATAATCATGAGCTGCTTGAAATGTATCTTTTTAGACACAGGGATGTAAATTAGAAGTTAGAGTTGATCTAAATTGCCAGTGTAGTTCTATTAAGAATGCCGTCTCCGCAATGAGCTCTCAGCCGTGTTTTGACAGAAGGCATCTTCTGCAGAGTAACTAGTTCTACATCTGTGTTCTAAAATGATTGTTCATTCATGCATTTTCCAAAGAATGAAAGAAAATATTTACCATTTTACAAAGTAATCACTAGAGTTAAGTATAAATCATCAACTATATTCCCACCCTATACAGTTTAAGCCATGAAAATTTTTTCCTTTGAAAATGCTTAAACAACATTTTTTAATTGTTAAAAATGTCTTGTTTTCTTAAAACCACAAATTTCACTGGAAATTAAATCTTTCCCTCAAAATTGCTTGTTTTGAGAACACTTATTTTAAAAAAACAACATTTAAAATGAAAAGTCCTAATTGATGTTAATATTAACCATTCAAAATAATATTTCAAAAGTATTTTTTGGTCTTGTTTTGTCATGTATAGGATTATTACTGGATAGCACTTTTTTTCCATTCTTGGAAATAAATGTGCTAATACAGAACAAACATGTAAGTGAGAGTTGACATATATAATTACGTAACATTTATCATAATGCTGAGAAGAAACCTCCAGTGACATATCTCTCAATTGTGAAAGCTGGAAGACAAAGAATAGGGCAATTTGCTCTTCTACCGGTAAGAAGATAATTTCTTTTTTTCCCACACATCCCACAATATTCTAAATCCTTCACAGGGAAAGGAGCAGATGACAAGGGGAAATACTTGCTACTAACAATGGTTCACCAAGAGTTTCAAGAGCCAGAAATACTAACACAAGGTTATTCAAAAGTCACATTATTGATTTAAAAGATTAAGGCACTTACAGACAGCATGTGTCCATTTTTTTTACATTCAAGAATAATGCCAGTCTATTAGACTAATGATTCTGTTATAAATATTAAATAACTTGCTAAAATACAGGACATAGATACCTTTAAATATGCTGATACTATTGTAACTGTAATCATAATAGAGAGCTCATTTATAAGATAAAATTTTTACTTCAAATAGCATAAAAACTCCTGGTCTTGTCTTGCAACTCAGTAGAACTTAGGCCGAAGAAACAATTAAAAAAGCAGAGCTTTAGAAAACACACTCTGTAACTGTATGTCCTGGGATCAGAAAAGCATTTAATGGCTTAGACTGTAAAGAACCTTATAGATCACTTCTTTCCAGACCCTCTGCAATGAGCAGGGACACCTCGTACTAGGCCAGGTTGAGCAGAGCTCCATCCAGCTTGTCCTTGGACACTTCCATAATGGGGCATCCACAACTTCTCTGGGCAGCTTCATTCTCTCTACCCTCACTATAGAGAATATCTTCCCTATATATAGTCTGAATCTAAATTCTTTAAATTTTTATTACCATTTTTCTTTAAGGTTTTATTACGCTTGTCTAATTACCAAATCTTCTTGTAAAAATCTGTTTCCATCTTCCTTAAAAACCCCCTTTAAGTATGGAAAGGCTGCTGTAGGGTGTCCCAGGGCCTTCTCTTCTCCAGGCTGAACAGCCCAAGTCTCATAACCTGTGTCCATAGCAAAGCGGTTCCAGTCTCCCAATAATTTCTGTGGCCCTCCTCTGGACCTGCTCAAGCAGGTCCATGCCTTTCCTCTACTGAGGACCCCAGATCTGAACATTCCAGGTGGGGTCTCACTAGAGTGGTTTAGAGGAGCAGAATCCCTTCCCTCACCCTACTGGCCACGCTACTTTGAATTTGGTTTGCTGGGCTGCAAACCCACATTGTAGGCCTTCCTTTGACTTTCCATCCACCAGCACCCCCAAGTCCTCCAAAGGGCTGTCCAATTGACTACCAGCTCCCTAGGTGTGACCATTCAGACAATTTCTTAGCAACCTTACAGTCCACCCATTTAATCCATATCTTTACAATTTAGGGAGAGGATTTTGTGGGGTACCATGACAAAGACCTTACAGAAGTCCAGCTAAATGACATCCACAGCCCTTCCTTTGTCCACTAATGTAGTAACTTCATCACAGAAGGTTCGTTCAGGCAGTTCTTTCCCTGGTGAAGTGGTGTGTATTGTCTCAAATCACCTCCCCATCTTCCAAGAGCCTTAGCAGAGTTTCTAGGAGGATTTTTTTCTGTGAATTATTGTATTAATAGACTGGGTGCATCTGTTTCCTCCAATATCACTGCCCATAACTGGAAGTATAACGGAAAAAATAACTTCTGTGCCAGCTTTCCTTACCAGAGATCCCAAGGCCCAGAAGTGTCTCTTGATCATCCTTGAGCTACATGTTGCAGCGTCATCACTGCCCCCATGGAAAAGCAATAATGGAAAGTAGTCTAAGGTACATACCAAGTCATGAAGTGTCCTTGGAATTGCTAGGAATTATGGCATAGAGGAATGGCTGTAAAAATAGAAGCTTTCTCCATAGGAAGACTACAAACTAATGTTAAGTTTACGTACATGGGGATCCTTCAGCTGAAGACTATTCAAAACCTAATCTGCTCATTTATATTTGGTGAAAGTTCTCTTACCTTCACAATTCTTCCACCATACATCTCCTAGATACTGTTCCCTTTTACCTACTTTGAGTCTTTTCACTATCTCTTTGCAAGTTTACCCTTTCCAAAATTACCTTACCTTCAAAAAGGACAAATCTATAGACTTTCCACACTGTATTTCATGTCTGTGTTTTCTGTTCATATTAAAAACTCTGCAGGACAGACCATCCTTTCTCTGCTAGATATGTTTTGCTGGTGTCTTGGTATTGCTGCAGCAAATTAGTTATCTAAAACAAGGGAGCATAGCAGTTTTGTCAAAAGAATGAAGTTCTCTCTATTTACTCAGTTCCTGTNTAAAAATGCATGAAAGTACAAGTTCTGCTTCCAAAGAGTTTGGTTTTTCATGAGTTAAATTTTTTTTCTTTCCTAAAAGTCAGACTAGAGAGAAAAATCCTCTCCTTTCTCTCTAGCAATCTTGAGGTAATCCTGCAATTTCATCATTTTTCTAAGAGATATTAATGAGACATTAATCTCACCAATGGAAGAATTCATCAACACCAACCTAACTGAAGAAAAGGAAAAGATTTTGCACTGGGTTGTAGCGGAAATTCTGAAAACAAAAAGATATTAGCTTTCCATATTTGATTTCAGCTCTACTGGGACAAGAAAGCAGTAATCTGCAGCACCATTTACCTCCACTTACTGTGAGCGTACCTCCTAGGGAAGAGAGATTAGAGGTGGTCTGAATTTAATTTTGTGGGTAGGTGCAGAACTAAAGTGAAAATTCAGAAAAACAGTGCAAAGAAGGACAGCAGATATTCATTATGAAAATCAAACCATACTTCAGGACAGACAACTTCTTTTTCATCTTCCATGGCTTGTTTCGTAGTGTGGCAATGAGTTTCTTTTTTTCTTCTACCTCTTCTTTCAGCTTGGCCAACTCCTCCTCTGTAATTGGCTCCTCCTCAGATTCAGAATCAGAGCTTCAAACAAATGCAGGAATAAAAAACATCACCAAAACTCACATAAGACAGAGATTTTCACAGAAAAACATACTTTGTGTTAATTTCTGTTAAATTTGATGCTAGATTAAAGCCTTCACACTTGCACAGAAGGGAGGACACACTTCATTTAGACTTGTTATTAATTTTAGTATGAAAGGCAAAGCCTGCACACAAAGTGCAGAGCTGCAGGTGAACCAACACTACATTTTCAACATCACAGGGACAGTGAGCAGCACTCTTGGGGTAAAATCAGACAGTCATTTATTGTTTCTCCAGCTGTAATCCGCCTCCTAAGAGTCCCACCCAAACTCACTATGGTGAAGTGAGGATGCTATAACTGCAGCCATAAAAGCAAACTCCTTCACCTCAGTGTGTCACAGTAGAGAGGAGACACCACAGCCTCAGCTAAGACAAATTTAAACACAAAATGACAGCCCATGCACTTACCAAGGAAATAACATTTCATAGATGGGAAAAAATTCAAAGCCACATTGCAGCAAGCATTCAAGGAAAGGAGGTGCAACTGTAATGGCATCTCCAGGTATGTTGTGTCTGTGATCTGAATTTATTATCCATACATCTGTTTACAATATTTTTGCAAAGAATTGCTGATTTAAACAGTATTCACTTTCCTAAACTCTGCATAGATACCCTTTTCTGTGAGCAATCTTGCATCTCATGTAATGGCATGTAGCAATCCATTAGCAACAGGTGTTTCCTCTTTTTATGCCAGGAAGATGATAAAAAGGAAATCAACAGACTCTGACTTTCTGCCCTAAAAAGCTGACAGTGACAACTACCACTAAGTGACCTCTTGGTCTATCTGTTCTTGTTGTGCTTTCTTTAGCTTCTTTTTTTGATTTGCTTGCTTGTTTGTTTGTCTTATGAATGTTTAAAACTGTACTGCAGATTTGTTTGGGGTTTTTTAATGGTTTTCTTGATGGCTTGATTTCCGAAAAATTTATTCTGACTTTATTGAGCACACAGTTTTCAGACTGTTTTGCTCATACTTCACCTTTCTGAGAGTTTGATATCCAAGATCTGATGTGAGAGCTGAATTATTCATCACCTAATATATAGGCTCTATCTCCTGAATAATTTAAAAATTATAAAACTTTCCTTCTACCAAAACAGACAACACAGATCTTTTTAGAGATCTAAATGGTATAAATGAAGCAAGAGTTTACCAGCAAGAATATTTATAGGATTCAAAACAAATAAAATAAAAGCAAAATACTTTCTGAAACACAGAAAAATACAAATTTTTGATTAGTCATCTGCCTATAGTCTTCATAAATTTTACTTAATTATAACAAAAGATTAGGGCATGAGCTGAAAACTTTCAGACACATAGAAGTTAGCAATGGAAAGAAAGAGGCTTCCACAGCTGTGGGTCACCCTGCTATTAAAGGTTAAAATGCAATTTATTGTCATAGCGCTATAGAATCACAGAATGGTTTGGGTTGGAAGAGACCTCAAAAATCACCTGTCTCCAACCCTCTCTGCCATATGCAAGTATGCCATTCACTAGATCAGGTTGCTCAGGACCCCATCCAGCCTGGCCTTGAACCCTCCCCAGTTGTGGGGCATCCACAGTTTCTCTGAGCAACTTGATCCAGTGCTACACCACACTCTGAGTAAAGAATTTCTTCCTAACATCTAATATAAACTTGTTCTTTTTCAGTTTAAAACCTTTGCACTGTGTTCTGTCACTGTCTGGCCATATTAAAAGTCTTTCTCCCTCCTTTTCATAAGCTGCCTTAAGGCACTGGAAGGCCACAGAGAGATGTCCCCAGAACCTTTTCTTCTCTGGGCTGAACAATTCCAATTCTCTCAGCCTGTCCTGTAGGAGAGGTGCTCCAACCCTCTGAGCATCGCTGTGGCCCATACTGAATAGACTGTCACCTTAGAAAGTTGTACCCATCAGTCTTACCATGTTGGGCTTCACATGACAAAAAACAGTATCACAGAAAATGTGAAGCTACATAAAGAGGAACTGCTACTGAGCACCACATCTATTTGTTGTCATACCAATATTGTGAAGAGCAAGTTGAGAATGGTATGAAATGGATAAAGGGTAACAAAGTGATTCGTGCATGAAATTTTGAGGGAGAATACAAAGAGTGTCATGTCTTCATGAAGCACAGAAGGATTAAAAGTCTGATTTGAGAGAGCTCAGAATCCATTGCTGCAATCAGCAGTTTTGCATTTTACAAAGCAGATTGATGTGCCTGATATTAAACATTTCCTTTGATGGAAGATTGCTGGGTTATGCAAAGCTGGAATTTACTGGTTTACAATGCTGCAGTGAGAGGGTGGGAAACATGAGGTCTTTTTGCTAATATGCAGTGAGATTACTGAGAAAAGGAAGCTTAGCAGAACACAAGAGGTTGAGTCAGGATAATATGGACTTTGTGTCCTTTGCCAACTACTGCTTTGTTTGTCTTTACAAACATGTCTCATCTTCCATTCTTCACTTTCCTTTGGAACCAGAAAAATAATAAAAAATCCAAATTTCTTTAAGAAGTTTCTTTAAGAAATCAGTATTTTCCAGCGTGTTTGCATTATGCAGACAAACTTGGTGGAATAACAGCAGACTTTTCCTTCAGATGAATTGATGGAACACCATGTTATTCAAGTCAGGAAATCAAAATTATGTCTTCTACAACCAAAAGTCTTAGCCTTTCATAAAAGGTTTTTATTCACACATTTGGAGGCCAGAAGGGTTCACTGTGACCTGCAGGCTAACATAAAGCATCAAGTGTCAATAAATATCTTGACATAAAGACCCCATCCTCCTTGGCTCCAATTCAATACACATCTAAATCAGGAGAGCTCTTGGAATCAAGTGCTTCTTCAAGTTACACACACAATGAATTTCTTCATTCTATTCATCTGTAGTTTGGTTTTACAACCTTATGATACATCTCTATTTTGGTTTTAGTTTTATCTCCTCTTTATGGATGTAATCTACTTTTCTCATGATTTCTGTGAATAGCACTAAAAATTAGGGTGAAAATGTTTTCTTTGAGCTAGGATGTTACAGGATAAGACTGGTATGACTTTAGCATGACAATTTATAAATTAGACTAAAATTGAATATTTTTTCCTAGGTTTTTTTGGTGTAAATTCTATTTATACAGATTATCCCCATAGCATTTTCTGTCAGTTAATACTATTCAGTTAGAAAAAAGAAGCAGTGTCTTAATCTGCCATGTACCTCCAGGCTTTCACAGAAGTTTTATATTCTTGAGCGAAAGTATAAACTGACTTAACAAAAGTCAGTTTATTTACTCACAGATAGAGCTATGCAGAAGGAAGAATATGATCCCATTCCTATTTCTTTTTCTCATGTGACTGCAAAGAGTTTCTAAAATCAATCAGAAAAAATGAAACAAGGCAGTAAAGAACTAAACCATTTTTTAACCCATGAACATCTCGAACCCCTACAGTGAGATTAAAGGAGCAATTTGTCATTGATATTTTGGAGTTGATGATCATGAGCAGTGTAGAGCAGGCCCTCCTCATACCCTCAATAACAGGCAGCAATCAGCCTCATCAGCAGCCATTAACATCTAAGAAAAGAAGCTTTAAAACTCACCAAGAAAGAATTTCACCATGGCGTTGCCCTGGGAAACACACTACCACAAATTAACCAAGAGCAGAATATTTAAGTTTCAAAAAAACAAAGCAGCTAAACCAGAAAATGAATGTAGAGTTCTTCTAGGATTCCCTTATGTCCTTTATGTAGAATAAGTAGTGCATGAAGAGGTTTTCCTGATTTAAATGAAAAGTACAGAGGGGGAAGAGGGCAACTGCAGCAGATTCTCCTGACTTGTATTGTGATCTCTCCAAAATGGGACATGTTGCTAGAGTTAACAAAAGCCACCATGACAGCAGTAAATACAATATTATCCCTCTGTCAAATAGTTCCACATTTCATTTAGGGAAATTTTTCTTGTATTTTCTTTCTCAACTTCTGATTCTGCTCTTTTCCTGCTATTTCATGCTGAAACACCTCAGCAATTAAAAAACTGCATCAGCAAGGTCTATGTTTAAACAGTGGAGAGAATTTGTTGTGGTAGGTGCTCCTGGACTTGCTAGAGCAGCTGTATTTCTATACTGCCAACCTTATTTTCCTTTCTGAAGCTTTGCAAGCTCTTTATCTCAATTACAGCCAAACTGATCACCAGCCTGCTATCCTTCATTCTTACATTATTTTGTTTTTTCTCTTGAAAGTATACTGAGTAAATGTTTACAATGAAGACAAAAATAAGCAAAGGAACATAGGTTTACACAGTCAGGGCTGTTTCTCTATGAGTACAGGAAACTGTACATAGGATTATAATTGCCACCACAGTGAAGAGCCAGCAGAAAGAAAGATTTTAAGCCTTCTCATTCTCATTGGGAAGGAAATGAAGTTGAAAGGTATAGAAATGGGATCACAGACAAATTAATACAACAGCATATCTTACTGTATTTTTTCCTTTCCTTTTACTCCTGCTGTGCTCTCCAGTGATGCCTCTTGGAACAAAAACAGCTGTAACAAGTGCTGAATGCAGAATGGGAGTTTCCCTCCCTCTCCATTGAGATAGTTCCATTTGCTCCCTTACACGTGGCTCCCGGGTGTTGCTTCCTTTCAAAAGCACAAGAAAGGACAAGGAGCAAGGGATGCTAGGATGGCAGAGAAATAGTAATGTTTTTCTGAAGGGCTCCCTGTCACTGGAGTCTTATAAAGACCCCAGGTTGCATTAGGTACGTTGGAAAGTTGAAAAGTGACATTTCAGAGGAATGGAGACACATTGGAAAGTTCCATTTCAGATTTTGGTTACGGGTTCTTGAAATTTTGGCACTGATCTTAAAAAGCTGGCTCAAAACTGGCTGGGAAACAAGAATGTGATCTTCTGAGAAGCATCAAGATTTTAGTTCTATACTGCAAATAAAACTTGGCTTTCTTGGACGGTTATCAGCTCGGAGTTTGGGGGATTTTTGTATTGCAGAAAGAAAAAAGCAGGGCAGATCTCACATGTTATCACCTCCCTCTACCACTTTCTCTTCTCCTCTGTCATTTTCACTCCCTTTCCCTAGAAAACAGCTCATAAACTTGTAATATAACTAGATATGACTTTCCGGAAAGTTTTCATTTCACTCAGCTGTCATTTATTCATTGCAGGACAAAGAATATCTGTCCAGCTCTAATTTGACTGTCACAAGTAAGGGAGTCATGCTGACACTTGGTATTTCACAGCTATAAGTGAAAACAGGTTTTATGTAAAATAACTATGGTTTTATTATGAGAAAAAAATAATTACCCTGATCCTGATTTCTTTTTGTCTTTTTTCTTCTTGTTGGCCTTCTCTTTTTTCCCTTTTTTGTCAGACTTTTTGTCCCCTTTCTTCTCATTTTTACCTTTCCCACTTTTACCCCCTTTCTCATCTTCATCTTCTTCATCTTCTTCCTTGGATTTTTGATTTGCTTGATTCTTCCTGGCTTTTGCAGGTTCCATATCAGAATCACTGGCCTCATTTCCAGCTGCTCGTCCTCGTCTACGGTTTCTGTGCCTGCGATGCCCAGCTCTCCTTGTCCCATCTTCATCATCCTCATCCTCCTCATCACCATGCCTGTCTCTCCCTCTGGCATGTGCTCTTCTGGCTCTTGGTGTTGCTCTCTTCTTCCCTTTATCTGTGATTGATTAAAAACCAGAAAAACACATGAGAGGAGGGTATATGTTAGAAGGAGACCTTTCTTCCTCCTTCATTCTTACTAATAATCAGAAAAGCATCTGTGTCTGGCCTCAAACATTACTGACCTGTTCCATTGGCAGTTTCTTCATTCTCACCTGCACTGCCTTCTTCGTTGACATCACTGCCATCTGTCAAGAGCAAAAAAAAGGCCAGTGGATGTGAAGGGTAGATCAACCATTACAAATTCAGGGATTTCAATAAATTCTTGGCAATTACTGCTTTGTACCTCTTTACAACATTTTACGAACCCAGCCTTTTGGAACGGCCGACAGTTTTCAAAAGGTAAAATGAAGACAGAAAAACCAGTTACACTTTCCTTCAGCACTCAAATAAATATGCTTCAAAGGGACACTGGGAAGAACTCTTTCTTATGGAAGTAATATCTAGGAAAGGACCATGCTAAAAAACCCCTAAAATTTGGAGAACAAGCATGAAAATGCTTCTCAGACAATTCTCTGAGATTTTCTTAAACATGAGCAATAAATAACTTGCTGAGATTAAAAAAATACTAAAAAAATCATGTTCTGATTTGACTGGAGGGCATGAACCTCCAGACCTGCAGCATAGCTGAAGAGTGCAGTTCCAGAAGAGCAGACCTGGTTCCAACAACCAAATCTCTAAGCAGAAGGACAAAACTTGATCCAGCTCACTTGTACGCTCTACCACATACAAGTTCTATTCTACCACGCTACCACATGAGATGTTTTTAACATTGAAGGCTTTAGAGGGATAGTCTATTTTTAGAAGATTGTAGTCTTTCTCCTTAGAAATTTCTTGCTTAATTTTTCATTCTCAATCATTCTCAATAAGCTCAATGAGAGAAAATATCTGTGCTACCTATCAATAAGCAGAAAATTTTCCACTTCATTTGCCTGGTATATTTTGAAACTGTGATCATGGATTCATAGAGAATAAACTAAATTATAAAAATACTCTCATATGTATTATATCCATCATAATATCTAATTAATATCTAATATGTGTTCTTTGAATACATTGGTATGAACATATCACTTAACTTGTAAGTAATCTGAAACTGCTTCTGAAATTCCCTAGGAAATTTTCTTCAGAAGCAATACCTGAGAAGCCAAGTTCTAATGGGCCCTTTTGAGGTATTTTTGAGCTTGTACAAGCTTGTTGTGAGCTTGTACACTTTAGACACTTTGGTGGTATTTATAGAAATAGATGGTAATAGGAAATTAATGAGGAGACTAACAGAGATTACCATGAAATAGTAGAAGTAGCCAGTAGTTGTTCCACTCCTATATAACCTGTATGTTCCATGTATATATTGTCCAGTTTCCCCTCTGGACAGGTGATAGGTGCTGATCCTTATAGTTGCATTTTTCAGGTAAGAAACTGCAGGCATCTTCCTTTTTCAATCATCTGAATTTTCTGAATTTTTCTTTATACTCTTTCTTCACACATCCCATGGTTGCCCAGTTTCTTTTATAAATTTTACTAAGCCACTACCAATTCATTGAAAATTTATATACAAATTGATTTATTTAGGGACTGCTGTGGCTAACTTCTTGACTTTTCCTAGTATCAAAGAAAAGGAGTAAAATTAAGAGTATATCAGGCTGTAAACAAGAAGGAATCCGGGGTCTTCTTTCACTATATGCAGTAGCAGTCAAAGTGTTATTAAGCAGAATTTAACTGGCATATTAAAACTGAGTCTAACTTCCCTACACAAAACATCTAATTGTAATTAAGACTTTCTACCACTTCTACAGCATCTGCACCATAATTTTTAAGGTTATGCAAAAATATTGTCATCCAATATCATCATTGGAATGTGACAATAAGTGCTCCTTTGTTCTGCCTGGACACATGCCTTCTGCTGCTGACAGTAACAGGATCTCCTTTGATAAAGACCATTGTGCTGCTATTGAAAGCTTGCAAAGACGAAGACAAACACCTCTAAAGGGATACTTCACATACAACGGTAGGGCACAGCCTCTTATCAAAACAAATGCTGTGGCTGATCTCCTATGGCCAAACAGAAATTCCCAGAAAAGCACTTTAATGGTTAGAGATTGGCCTCAGTGCTGTCTGATAAGCCCATACAACAAGCAAATAAATGGAAGTTTGTCATATATACTGAAACATGCATCAGCAATGAAGTCTACCAAGCTTGAGTTGACGTCATATTGACATAACAATGACAGTGACAAGGGATTGTGAGACACAGAGGCTTAAACAAGGTAGAAGATAGCTGCTGGGATCTATTTAATTCTTGTAGCATAAGGATAGCAAATTCACTACACTGAAAATTTGAGATAAAATTCTAAGGTAATGTACAGATTTCAGACAGCTTGAAAAACGCATTGAAAACACTGCTATGGTTGAGTGTATCTGAATATTAAGTTCTGTATGTTAATGGGTTTTTTCATCTGAATTATCAGAAACATGAGTGATTAAGAACATTTTTTTAAAAAGTAAGGAAAAAGCCTAAAATCAAACAGAAATAGATATTGTCATAGAACAAACCTAGAAAGCATGACCAGTGATTACATGAGATATCAGCTAGAAATGGGTATTATAGACATGTCCAGCAAGCACTAGTGCACCTTCAAAATTTATGTCTGCAAAGATTTAAATTTGTATCTCCAAACTGAACTTCATATGGAGATAAAGTGTGTTAATATGAAGACTGTTAGAGGTGTGCCCTTTTCATTCTGGTATATCTACAAAATAAGAGACCTCTTCCACTTCATAGGTGCATGCAGAGAGCATTTTGCTGGAGCTCAAGGTAGAACAAGAAGTTATTGATTGTGACAGTGGTGATAGCAGTTAGTGCTGTTTAGAAGAGAAAAAAATCACTGAGGGGAGGGAATGGAAGAGCTTTGTCACCCCTGAGAACTGTGAAACCACACATATGTATGGGTTCATGTAAGCTACACAGCCACTCCACACCGCACCCACATTGCAGCTACCCCTGGCAACTTGTATTTCAGACAAGCTGTATTAATAACTTTTGTGTCTGATTATTTTGCACTTATTATTGAAATACCAGTGTTGATATTTGGCTGCATATTTGAGTGATGAGAGAAAAATAAACATTACCAATATTATTATTATTATTATTAT
>VXBC01002550.1:141902-181124 GCA_013399945.1 Ploceus nigricollis | reverse complement strand
AAGAGAGACTTGTCACTGGAGCCAACATAGCAAGGAGTTACGTCCTAGATTTCCCTTTACCCTGGGAGTTTAAATACTAATCAGAGATTGCGAACAAACAGTTTTCATTCACACTAGGTTCTCTTTACAGCACACAAGGCTTAAAAGACAAAAAACCCAAAACCCCCCCAAAAAACCAAACCAAACCAAACCAAACCAAACCAAACCAACTAACTAAAAGCCAAACAAACAAAACAAACAAAAAATTCCAAACCGCTTTAATTTAGCTCTATACAATAGCAATGAAATCAGAACAATACAGAATGCTATTAATAAATAAAAATATATTAAAATAGTCCCAGTGCAGACAGGTTTAGAGAACTGGCCTTAGTCCTGATGGAGTTTGTTGAACACTTGTGAAAATTTCCATTGTTGGCAAACATGTCATATTTTATTCCCTTTGTTCAAATCTCCATCTCTTTGTCCGAATCATTTACTATATATTCCAAGAGCTGAAGCATGCATAGTAGGCAAAAGCTAAGGATGGCAATACACAATTATCTCTACCTCAGCTGAAAACCCATAATGAAGAAGAACTGGAAAGTACTGGTCTGTGTACCCTTCTGCACACTGCTGAAGTGATAGCCATCTGCCAAGCAGATAAATCCAGCCAGGGAAAAGAGCAATGACACCAAAGAATGATGTCTTAATCATGTTTTTTATAAACATTAATGCCTCAGTAAATCTGCAAGCTTTTTTTTTTTTTTGCTTGTAAACAGTTTTTAAGTTACAGTGCCACAACTTATGCATGAAGAACTGCTGTAATTTCCTTTTTCACTCTTCTACATAGCTGCTGAAAATCCTTTCTACAGCCATGAAATGCATTGAATGTTGATTTTTACAGGTGAATATTTCCTCTGTTTCTAAACTTAATGCAAAACATAGGGCAATAAATTATTTTTTGACGACTTTGNNNNGGTTACTCTTTTCAGGATAGGATTTTAAACTGCCATTTTGTCTAGAGGCATGCAAAGTGTATATTCTGCCTGGGGAAGGACATCATAAAATCAGGGAGTCCTGGAAGTAGATACAAAAACAGTCTGAAGGCATGGCACTGTCGCCATGCTGGCAGAAACACCTTTTTCATCCTAACGTACTACTTAATGTCAATCTTTCCCTAACTCTGCATTCAAATGTCTCAGATGAGTCTGAACAGCATTAACTGGTAAGTCTGTTCCTACTACCCTCATTATCCCACATCTTTTCACAGCTGAGTGGATGATTTTGCCAATCAGTCTGGGAGCAGCAGGAGACTGCAGCAGGAAGCGGCTGAGGTGGGATGGGGGTCAAAACTTCCCCTAGGGGCACCAGCCTGCAGCAGTGCTAGCAGGGCAGGGAGGCGACACTGGCACTGGGGGGACCCTGGTAAGGGTGAAAGGCACCATCAGATGACAAATCAGATTGATTAATTTCATGCTAGAAACTTCCAAAATCTGACTTGCATTCTTTTCAAATATTAATCCCCAAGTCAAGGAGTTCAGCTGCTGAACATTGATTAGGGAATGCCATAAACAGAAACACAAGTAACATTGCTCTGATGGCTCTCTGGTATTGACTGAGAGAAGAGTTACAGCTTAAATCTACTTGTAGAAAGAGCCTTATTTGTGTAGAGATCTCTGCACCCCTTGTGGGAAGGAAATCTAACAACTAAGTCAGAAAAACTACAGGAAATGCCAACACACTTTTACAAGTACTGTTTCTAAAGCCACTTGTCATTTCTCTGACATTTCTGAAATACTGTATTTCAAGTTTTTCTAAAAAACTGGAATTTAAACCAAAAGTACAGCAGGATGTAATCTTCATTAGATTCTCACGGTAGACAAAAGAACTGGGTTGAAAGAAAAAACATCAAAAGCCTCACAAAGAAGCCATTAAAAATTCTAATCAATTGATGTGAATAAAGATATTTGGGTGGTATGATTTAGGGGTCTTGGTCAGTGAATCTATCCTGGTCAATGAATCTATCTTGCTCTATTAGCAATTGGAATGTCTTATTATAGCCTCAAAACCCACTTTAAAATCCTTTAAAACCCACTTTAAAACCCTAAATATTCACTAAAACTCTCTAATTTTTTTTAATTAGAAAAGGAGACATTTAGAAGAGGTTCTACAAATCCATATGTTCTGTTCTTTGCACCACTTCTGAAAATTTTTAGCTGGAAATGTTCGGGAATTTCATGTGAAGATATGCATATATATATTTCCTCTAATGATAATACTACTTAGAATTAAGTAATTCTACTTAGAATCATATTCTTGTCTTTCTTCTAGCCAAAATTAATGCCTGAATGGTCATTAATAGACTCGCTTTCTTCATTAATATCCAGCTTTATTAATATCCACACAATGGCAGCAGAGACTGCCTGTGTGACTACTTGTAGCACCTGCTATGCTGACAAACGGGCACACTGCTCAAATAATTGCGTTTACTACTTAGTTGTGGCTGCACCAGGTGGAGGAACTCCAGATTTATTCCTATGACTGGAAAAATACTGCCGTGTTCAAACCCTGGATATACAAACTGAGGCTTGAAATATATGCTTAAAACCATAAAATTGCATTCTCCTAAAAATCAAAGCTATAAAATTAAGTCCTCTTGAAAGAATTATTTGTAACATAAAAGATCCTTTGAGAAAAAAAACACCATTAAATGGAATAGACATTAAAACCTGTCTTAAAGTTACTATGATTTGGACAAAATTCAGATCATCAGCTAATATTCTAAAAATCTTACAGAAAACTACACCATTATGATATGCTAGTGAGTTTTCTTCACATAAGCTTTGGAATTTGCTGGAAGACAAAGGCAACTTTGCAAGACTTTTTTCAGAATACCCTTGTCTTTTTGTGTCTTAACAAAACAACATTGTGTCATCATTTAGCAACACAAGATCCTTGGGAAAAACACTACTTCATATTCCTGAGCACAAAGATTGCCATCACTATAGTGACAAAACACCTCAATCAACATTTTAAATCCATGGTGTTCCTGGTCCTCCAAGCCCTGGCTCAGCCTTCTAATTATCCCCAAGAGGAGGTGAGACAGCTGAGTATGAACCATGGAAAGACCTTTCTTTTCTTCCTCAAGTTTCTTAATATCTCAGAGGTTTCAGTATCTATTTTCTGTGGCTAACATGCCATGTTGCACAGTCCTGGCCTCTCAGACAAATTCTGGGAAAAAAATGTACAATTCTATTAGCACACACTTGTTTTCATTATGTGATGCATCACTCACTCATTAATTGCAATTTTACACACACACATGTTCATGTCTGTCAAATTATATCAATTGACTTAATGCCCCTCATTTATGCAGAAGTGGATAAATTTATTATTTCATTATTTCCATCACTCTTCAGCTATACATACATACATATATACAACAGAGAGTCAAACAGACAGAAATTTGGGTTACAGTTTGCTGGGAAAAATCTCCAGTGGAAAGTCACTGGAGTAGCAAGGTAACATCAGACACTGGTGGGGACACTAGTGGGGACCTGCAGGGCTCCATCCTCAGCCCTATGCTCTTCAAGATCTTTATTAACAACTTGGATGCAGGACTGAAAGGAATACTTGCAGATGACACTTAATTGGAAGGACTGTCAACTCCTTCGAGGGCAGAAAGACTTTGACAAATAAGAGAGCTGAGCAATCACCAGCCAGGTGATGATTAACAAGGACAAGTGCTGGATTCTGCACCCAGGAAGGGCAGCCCTGGCTGTACACACAGACTGGGGAATCAGAGGTGGGGACCAGTGCTGCAGAAAGGGACCTGGGAGTCCTGGTCAGTGGCAAGCTGAGCATGAGCCAGCAGTGCCCTGGCAGCCAGGAGAGCCAAGCCTGTCCTGGGGGGCATCAGGCACAGCATTTCCAGCCAGGCAAGGGAGGGATTGTCCCACTGTGCTCTGCACTGGGGCAGCCTTACCTCGAGTGCTGGGAGCAGTTTTGGGTACCACAACATAAAACAGACATTGAGCTGTTAGAGAGCATCCAATGGAGGGCAACGAGAATGGTGAAGGGTCTGGAGGGGAGGCCGTATGAGGAGTGGCTGAGGTGCCTTGGTCTCTTCAGTCTGGGGAAGATGTGACTGAGGGAAGACCTCATAGTGCTCTTCAACATCCTCACAAGAAGAAGTGGAGGGGCAGGCACTGATCTCTTCACTCTTGCAATCTGTGAGAGGACTCAAGAAAACAGCATGAACCTGTGTCAGGGGAAGTTTAGGTTCGATATCAGGAAAAATTTTTTGCCCCAGAGGGCTGCTGAGCACTGGAACAAGCTCCCCAGGGAAGTGGTCACAGCATCAAGCCTTCAAGAAGTGTTTGGGCAATGCTATCAGGCCCACAACATGATTCTTAGGATGTCCTGTGCAGGGCCAGGAGGTGGACTAAATGATTTGGATGGGCTTCTTCCAACTCAGCTTATTCTGTGATTCTATCTTTCTATGACCTCTCCTGTGGCTCTGCAGTTTCAGCTATGAACAGATGGCAATGCATGCGAACCAGCTGCACCTTACTGCAAGGGCTCCCCTCACAGCAAAAACCAGCATCAAAGGAAAATCATGGTCTCATTACTTTGGAAAGCAGTGGATCACTCAACAGATGTTTTGCTTAAAAGAAGCAAAAGAGAGAGCATGAAATTAAACTGCATTAATCTTGCATCATGTCAGTTATGTCTGTTCTTCCCATGACCTGTTACATCTAAATTAATCAACTGTTTGGATGGTAGAGATAAAATACCATTCTTGGTCATTCTGTCAGTGATATAAACAATGCACTCTTTTGTTTCATTGTATGAAAATAACTTCAAAGCGACACCCAGACAGCAGCTAACTGCAGGAGAAAAAAGGCTCTGGAAACAGTCCACTTTTGGTATGACATGCAAGCTTACTTTTTGGCTGGTGTTTATAACGGTAAATGGATGCTTACATGCACAAATTGTACCACTCAACAAAGCGAAGAAAAGCAAGGAGATCTATATGCTTTATTCCATCTCTTCTTCCATCCAGGAGAAAAAAGTAGAAATTTAATTCTATCTCCATGTATTCAAAAGGCACATGAATCAAAAACCTAAATGTGGCTGTGAAACTTAAACACCTGCAAATAATTTTGTGAATTCATCACTACAGGAACAACATATACCAACAGAGAAGACAGACATAACTACAGAGACAGGTGGACATGTGTAAATAAATATTTTCAAATATACTGACCTTGCCATTCAGCTGCCTCCTCTTTTTAAATAAAGTCCAGTTTTCCTCTAATGATCAGTCATATAAATTTATTTATATGGCTATATCCTCCCTTCAAATCTATGACTATTACTCCCATCTTTACTATCACATTTGAAGATTTCTCTTTAAGTCTATAAATAAATACAGGGAGGAGATGCAGGAGAAGGTAGGACTGGGATTTGGGCTAGTCCTACAAAAAGCACATCATTAGCAAAAGCAAAACATGGTGAGATGAATCTTGTAACTGGAGTGGCTTGCTGGAAGGTTACAGCCCCCTTCAGGATGCATAGGCAGGGCAGGTAAGGTGAAGGGGTAGCGTTTTATGTAATGGATGGTCTGGAATGTATGGCTCTTGCAGCTGGATGTGACACTGTGGAGACCCTTTATGTAAGAATGAAGGGGAAAGAAAACAAAGAGGATACAGGGAGAGCAGATTTCAGGGTGCAGAAGGAGCTACTTCGTAAGGTCTTCTGAGGCCTTCTTACTTAAAAGAATCTTCAAGTAAAGATTCTTTACTTGGATCCATGAATGCTGGTTGCTTTTCTGTCAACTCTTATGAGTGACAATTTCATAGAAGCAGGCAATTTCAAAGTGTCTGAAGTCAAGCTAGCAGGGCAGAACACCAGCTTGGCTAAGCAGGGATCTGCTTCAAGAACTTAGGCAGAAAATTAGGGTGTACAGACATTGAAAACAGGGACAGGCAACACAGGGCAACTATAGCAATGCTTGTTCCCTGTTGTACAGAGAAATTGTGTTTCTCCTGCATGCAAAGTTCAATTGGAGTTCAGGCTGCTTAGCACTGTGAAGGACAACAAAAAGGGCTTTACGAGTATTTGAAAAGTTAAAGGAGGATCAGACATAACACTGGTCCATTGCTTGACAAGGTTGGTCATAAATAGGGACACAGACAAAGCAAAAACATTAAAGCCTTTTTCAGCTCTTGTCTTCAACACCAGTGATGGGCCCTGGTGCCCCCAGAGCCCAGTGTTGGAAGACCATGACTGGGGGCAAGATACACTCTCTGTCAACTCCAAACTTGTTCAAAACTTGCTTCCTCACCTGGATGCACATAAATCACCACAAGGGGGTTCATTCCAGGGTACTGAGAGAGCTGGCTGATAGCATCACATGATCTCTCTCCATTATTTTCAACGTCTTAGGAGTCTGGAGATGTCCCAGTGGACTGGAAACTAGCAAATGTTGCCCGAGTTTTCAAGAAGGGAAAGAAAGAGGGCCGGTAATTACAGGCCTGTCAGTCTCACAGTATCTGCTGAAATTATGGAGAAGGTTAATCTTTGAGCTACTGAAAAACACTTGAGAGGCAACAAAATCATTAGTCACAGCCAGAACAGGTTAACAAAGGGAATGTGCTGCTTAACTACATTGATTTTCTTTTATTTCCTTAGTAGTTGACTAAGGAAAGCCAGGAAATGTATATGGTTTTTAATTTTAGCAAAGATATTAGTAATGTCTCTCACAGTATCCTTACTGATAAATTGGCCAGCACACAGCTGGACAAGTCAATGATACTTTTGGTAAGCAATTGTCTGATGAGTTGGGCTCAAAGGATTTTATTAATTGGGGTTAGAACAGGTTGGCATTTAGGGCCAGTGCTCTTTAATGTTTTTTATAAATTATCTCAACACAGGAATCAAATGTAAATTCACTTAATGATTTTGCCTACCATAATAAACCAGGAGTAACTGTGAACTCCTTTGGGGGTAGAGAGGGTTAGAGAGAGATCTCGATGGACTAGAGGTCTCAGCAATCATGAACCATATGAAATTTAAAAAGAGCAAGTGCTAGATTCTGCATCTAAGACAGAAAAATCCTGAGTATATGTACAAACTGGGGGATAAGAGTCAGGGAAGCAGCCCAACAAAGAGACTTGGGGATTTGGATTGGTGGCAAGTTGAACGTGAGTCAGCAGCGTCCCGCAGCAGCCAAAAGGACCAACCATTCCCAGGAGTACATCAAGCACAGAATCACTGGCTGGTCAAGGGATGTGATTGTCCCACTCTACATAGCTCTGGGGTGGCCTCACCTTGAATCTTGTGTCAATTCTGGGCACCTCAATATATGAACATCAAACTCTGGAGTCTATCCAGAGGAAGGTGACCAAGCTGAGGGTAAAAGGACTCAAGGGCAAGACTTAAGAGAAGCATTGAGGTCACTTGGCTTGTGCATCTTGGAGAAATGAAGGCTTGGAGGGAACCCATTAACGTGTAGCAGTGGAGGGGGAGATGCTGACTTCCTCTCTATGGGAACCAGAGCTACTTTAGAGGAATAAAGCTGCTTAAGAGGAAGTTCAGATTGGTCTTTAGGAAAAGATTCTTCACTGAAAACATTGTCAGTCACTGAAACATGCTCTCCTGGGAAGTGGTCACAGCACCAAGTCTATCAGAGTTCACGGAGATTATGGATAATGCTCTAGTTGTATGGCTAGTCCTGAGAGGAGCAGGGAGATGCACCCAATGATGCTTATGGATATCTTCTGATCCGAAACATTCCACGTCTCTCTGATTCTATGATTAACTGTTTTGCCGTTACTTATGTGTACAGTGTTTGAATGGTCCAGTGGAGGCACTTTAGCTTTGCTACCAAGATACCTTTAAAGACAGCAGAAATGGTAAGGAGTGGGAAGAACCACTACAAGGGAAGAACTAGGATGCTGAGGTATGTATAGGGTTGGCCTGAATACCAGCATGAAGACTTTGAAGGTCTAGGAGCTAGGTGAAGGTCTCTGGGGGTCTGGGCCCTGGATGCAGAGGGAGAAGTAAGGGATCCTCCTTGGGATGCAATTTACATAATAGTCCTGGATGAAGTAACACACATACACAAAGCTGGCACTTTTATCTACTTATTACAGAGGAAAAGAGCCAGTAGATGGCACTCCAGTATATGTAACACTTCTCTTGGGGTTGACAAGGAATGTTAACACCTGCTGTTTTACTTGCCTACAGGATGCTATGTGCTGCTTATCATTCTCAAAGGAGAATCTGAATCTCTTAGTGATGTTGCAAATGCACGTGCAGGAAAGAGGCATCTCCCTAGCAGTCAGCATAAGTGTTTCTGGAAGTCTCCACAGTCCCCAGGGTGCTCATGGACCTTGTGGCCTCTACACTGAACCACAGAAGTTTCTTCACTTCAGCTGGACAAGCTACAGAAATCAGTTAGTCAAGATGTTCGCGGGAACCAGAGTCATCTAGGACTTAACAGAGGAAAGTGTTTCAGAAAAATGACAAGAGGATATTTGTGCTGTGAATATACAGACCCTTCTTGTCTTCTGACAGGATTCAATATTTTGCAGTGTTTCCTTAAGGAGTGTTCTTTTACCAGCATCAATGAGTTCAAAATTACACCGGCCATTACTTTTTTCTCCGGTGGAGCCGCACTGGTTGGGCTGTACTGAAGCATGGGCAGAAGCAATTCACTTCAGATTCAGCCTGCTGTGTCTGGCCACATACCTAGCCAAAGGTGGAGAGATAGCACTGGAGCATCCCCAGGCTTCACTAAACATTTCCAATGAGCTCTGATACCTTTAATGAAGAAACTGACATTAAAATGCTCATAAAATTCAAGTATTTCTTGAATTTTGTGCTTTGTGTGGATCAATAAAAAAATTGGGGAGTGGATGAGGTTTTTTGTCAAGTAGAGTGTTTCTTCCAAACTCTTTAACACAACATGTCATGTCTTGTCCTTTTCATTTTTTATTTTAATAATGAGGTCCTACTGAAGGCTTAAATCATCTTTAAATTTTTGTCTTGTTCTAATTGTAAAGAATATTTTTCATTGCCTTCATTTAAACACAAGTTATCAATTTAAGACAGAGAAACAGAGCAGTGGTGTGGAGAGGAGTGGTGTTGCTTTAAACTAAAGTTGCCAGAAGAGGGGAGCCTCAATCTATTCCTTCCAGTCTCATGCCAGGATCAGCAACAGATGCTCACAGTCTAGAGAGGAATCACAGGTCAGCAGGAGAGCTGAGACAGCTCAAAAGAATTCCAGCCACTGCAGTTAGTAAGTCAGCTTCACAGGGAGTCTTACCTAAGTGCTTCCATGCAAATGCACACAAAATGGGGAACAAACAAGAGGAATTAGAGATATGCATGTGTCTGCAGGACTGTGATCTTACTGGAATCACAGAGATGTAGTGGGATGACTCCTGTGATTCATTCCAGTGTTGGAATGGATGGACACAGGCTGTGTAGGAAAGACAGGCAGTGGAGATGAGGAGGGGGTGTCTCTCTTCATGTCAATGACCTGGTGGAGTACATGGAGCTCTGTCTGGGGGTGGATGAGGGACCAACTGGGTCAGGATTAAAGGGAGGGCAGAGACAGGTGACATAGTGCAGGTCTGCTACAGATTGCCTGACCAGCAAGATGAGGCCCTCTATAGACAGCAGCCTCACATTCTTCTGAATGTCAAGTCCTGGTCCTCATGGGCAATTCCAAACACCCTGACATCTGTTGTAGGGACAGCGCAGCAGGGCACAGGAGGCTTCCAGCATACACTGATGACTTCAGTGAACTGTATTCTCCAAGTGAGAGAAGGGCCAACAAGCAGAGGTGCTGTGCTGAACTTTGTTCTCACCAACAAGGAGAGGCTGACAAGGAAGGTGAAGTTCAAGGACAGGCTGGTCTGAAGTGACCATGAAATGGTGCAGTTCAAGATCTTTGCAGCAGTGAGGATGACGAGAAGCAAGCTCACTGCCCTGGACTTTAGGAGTGATATATCCTTACAAAGAGGAAGTCTGGCAAAAATTCCAGGGGGCCTGTGTATATAAGCAAGAAGCTCCTGGAAAAACTCAAACACAAAAAGGAAACCTACCAAGGATAAAAAGAAGGATAAATAACCTGGGAAAAATAAGAGTTGGGAAATCTACAGCCATTATAGAATTAAACCTTGACAGGGACATCAAGACCAACAAGAAAAATTCCTACAAGTACGCTGGTGGTAAAAGGAAGAGTAGGGAAAATGGTGGACCCACTCAAGAAGGAAATTGGAGACCTGATTACCTGGGTTACGAAGAAGACTGAGGCACTCAACAAAGTTCTGCCTCAATCTTCACTGTCAAGTACACTAGGCACACCACCTGAGTTGCAGAAAAAAAGGCAGGGGGGGCTGGGAGAAGGAAGAACTGTAGAAGATCAGGTTCAAGGCCATCTAAGGAAGCTGAAGGCACACAAGTCCTTGGTACCCAATGACATGCATCCACAGATCCCAAGGAAACTGGCAGATGAGATGTCTAAGCCATCATTTGTCAGGTTTGAATGACTAGGCAGGGCATAGTCTGGTGAAGATCCCACTCATTGAAAAAGTGATATAAGGTCCCTTTTTAAAAAGGAAAAAAGAAGACCCAAGAACCACAAACCTTCCAGTTCCCACCTCAGTGTCCAGCAAGATCATGAAGCAGATTCTCCCACATGTTAAAAGAGGTAATATTGACAGTCATCATTTGTATCGGGTTGGGGTGAGCTGGAGTTCCTTTTCCCATAGCAGCCCTCACAGTGCTGTTCTCTGCATTGGTTGGAAGGTAGTTGATAACACAGCAGTGTTTCGGCTGCCGAGCAGGGCTGGCACAGCAAGAACACTCCCTCTCCGACATTCTCTCCCCATTAAGGGGCTGGAGTGAGCAAGATCCTTGGAGGACACACAATTAATGCACCTGATCAAAAATTAACCATAGAGATGTTCCATACCAAATGACATCATCTCAGATATAAGAGCAAAGGAAAGGGGAAGGAAGGCAGGCATTCATTATTTACAATATTTGCCTTCTGGAGTAACTGCTACATATGCTGAAGCCCTGCTTCCTGGGAAGTGGCTGAACATTGCTTGCTGATAGATAGTAGATAATAAACCTTTTTTCTTTTTCCTCTTTCTTGTGCATGCACAAACTTTCACTTTGCTTCAGTAAACCGCCTTATCTCAGCCTACGACTCATTTTCTTATTTTCTCTACCCTGTCTAGCTGGGGAGGGGAACAATAGAGCAGCTTGGTGAGTGCATGGCATCAAAGGTCAGCCAAGGTCAACCAACCACAATCCTTTTTGATTCCCCATGTGGGACTTGAGGGGTTTGAGACAATGGCAGATTTGATTGGAACGTACTAGATGGAACTTACATTCAGCTAGTGGTATTCAGCTGGAAATGAGCAGGCTCCTGTGCTTGCCATGGGGCTCTATTTGCTGACTGAATATTAGAGTCTAGCGCTTGTCAGTGGCCACTTTTTGCTTTTGCTGCTGCTGTACTGCTCATCACCTTCCTGTGTTCTGCCTGGGAACACTTTGTTTATGACCATGGTGAAGCTCCTGCACTGGCCAATGGCCAGTGTGGTGCTGCTGCTTTCTGTGCTGGGATACTGAACAGGATGGAGCTCCAGTGTGAAGAGTTGAAGGGACAGTGATGTAAACGAGGCCATGATGGAGCAGATATCCACCTGCAGCCCATGGAGGACTAGGATGTAGACTGTGCTACTGGTGGACTCTGGAAGGAACCCCTCATTGTTAGCCAAGCTGAAAAGAAAGGAAGGGGTTTGTTGCAGGATTAAAACAGATAACCTGGTCTAAAAGGAACAGGGGTGGAGAATGTAACGGATATAGCTTTAAATTTTTGTAAGCCATGATTTGAGTTTCATGTTTCAGGACTTATGATAAGAGAAACTACACAAACCAATGGAGGAGAAGCCTTACAAGAAGCAGTTGCAGTACAGCAGTGACCCAGCCTGACGTGGCATTGGTGCTCAGTAAGTCCATGCAACACACCACCTCTCCTGTCCTGAGGAACCACTATAACAGATGGACCCCAAAGTCATGAACTAATATAATTTAACAGACATTTGGTGGACATTTTATGTACATTTTTCAGGGGTGGTCCATAGACTAAGAGAGAAATATATGTGTATATTTTATAAAAGAATGGGAAGTGGGTGGTCATTACTGGGGTTGTGTGGGACCTGATGCCAATCTTATGTACTCTAAAGAACATATTCTAGTAAATTGTGCAAATCAATACCTTGAGATATTGTGACAGGACACTACATCTGTACAAGCTAGGTTCTGTATACAAATTGTAGCCAGCATTCCTCATCCAGCAAGTTTCCAGCCTGGTAGTACTGGTGAGTAAGAAAATTTTGCAATTCTTTTGTTTCTTCTTTTATTTCTATTTCTGCATCTTCTATTATCATGTCATAGTTTTTTTCTAGGAATTAACTGAAGCATACAGTAATGTAATTTTTTTTCTGAGATTCTGTGACAATAAAATGAAAGTATATCAAGCCTCTCAAGGACTACAAAGAGTCACTGTTGACCAGAGCCAGCAGACTGCTGTAGAAGTTGTCCTGATGACTAGTGGAGACCGTAGCTCAGGTGAACATCAAAGCACATGCTCATGTGAGGCATTTCAGCAGTCTCATCCATGAAAAAAATTGACCATTAGATGTTTAAGTGACTAATCATGTTTCTTCTTATCAAATGGCATAAGCATGAGGTGTTTACTTCTCAGTAAAGCCAGAGGCAAAACCCCCATCAAGAATAGACCTTGTCAAGGCCAGTGACTAGAGAGCATCCTGACCATTTGCTTCAAAGACTATTCAAATCAGACACTGGAGGTTCATGGAAGTCCCCACATACGTGACAGGACACTATTGCAATTCATCATGTCATTATTCTGGTTTTGGACATCTAAATCCCTTGAAATACAGTTTTGAACCTACACAAGTTATGTAATTCAGCAGCAAGAAAACCTCAGATCTTTCATGGCAATTTTTTTTCCTTATTTTAATGTTTTTCTCAGTTAGACTGTATGATGAACCTAATATATACTTCTGGCTTAACTAATTAGCAGCTTAATCTCTTATAAGAGATTTACTCCTGCTAATTTTCACTCCTTTTTCTTCTCTTATAATTTAGTTTTAAAAAATAAAACTTTTTTAGACACATCACATATTTTCAACCAAAAAGATTGGCTTTTGATGAGATGAAACTAGAATAGATTTTATTCTTGTATTTTTTTGTACTAATATGCTACTTTTTTGGGGTTAATTTTTAAAGTCAAAATTTCATTGGCATAATTCTATAATACAGATGAGAAAAAAATAATACAGAATTCCATTTTTTTGATGATAATAGCTAATACCATATGTATATATATATAACTCAAATTTCAGTATATTTCAGTATAAGAAGCTAACATCATCACTTTATCTTCTTGTATTCTTTCTGTACAGTAGGAAACAGAGATGGTCCTCCCTCAACAGAAGCCTTATCGGCGTGTACAGCGGTTGATGATAGTTTCTCTAGTCTGTTGGTTTTACATTAATCATTAAAAAATAACTTATCTATATACACACACCATTTGCAACCTGGATTCTGTGCCTGCCAGAGTAATTAAATCATTACTGTCAGCAGGTCAATCAAACCAGTATAGGGCACCGAGGTAGTGCAAGATTGCCAGTGATCAACCCTTGGTTGTTTTTATAGAGGGTATGCTCAAGAAACTGCTGTCTTCTTAATCAGCAGGAAGCACCAGAACAAAACCATAACCAGGAGTTATGGCTTGTGCTCTGTCCCTGGTTTCTCATGATTTAGACAGCAAACAATCCAGTACTTAGATTTTGTTTCATCACAACAAAAATGTATGCATTTTGTATCATGGCTCTCTTTATATGTGCTGGTTGGTTTATTGTGAGTCAATGTAAAGAGAACAACCATGGTTAAATGTGTTTCAGATTAATTACCAGCTCCTGACATTATGCCAGTTACATCATTTAACTGCCCTGATCACTGCTAGCTATGACAAATTCACATATCCTAGTGTTTATACTTCACCCCATCGTTTAAAAATGGAAGCTGACCTTTCTGTTTTTAACCACACTGATCTGTCATGTGAGAGCTGTGCCACTCTGGTAGAGGGTGCCAAGTGTATCTAAGTTACTCATTGCCTCGTGAGCCAAGCAAACATTGTGCTAGACTGTCTGTGCCCTGACAGAGGCCTCACCTAAATCAATTCTTGGTGAGCTGAGGCTGTGGGGACGTTCTACAGACAGTCTCCATAGCAGAGGCATCTGTGAGGGCAAATAAAGTCCTTTAGACACCTTTGTTTGTCTTCAGAACAGAACAGAGAGCTCAAATGAAAATATTCATTAAAATGCCAAACAGCCAGTGAGACTCACATGTTTATGTAGAGCGGCTCTTAACACCCACTGAAGCTAGTGGGACTTAATTAGAGGAAGTTTCCAACAACATTCTCATCTGACAACCCAAACATGGATCCACACTGAATTAGTGGGCTCTCATGAAAACATTGGCACTAACAATTAGTATCACACTCCAACGTGAGTCACAAGTAGTAAAACATCTGTACGGAAGGCTTCTTGCAAGACTGAGGTCGCTTCTGAAAACCATTCCATCTACATTTTGTAATTTCCTTCTACCTCACAGAATTCCTAAAAAACAATGTATGACTTAATGCAAAGAGCCCATACAAGAATTCTGAGTTAAAATATTTCCGCATGACAAAGGGGGAAGTCACCTATCTGAGATTGAAAACCCCCAGTGTTCCCAGTAATGTCAATATCCCTGACTTTGCATGAATACATTAGAAACATTTTAGATGAGTGAGCAGAGAATAGTATTTTTAAAAAGCACTGGGAAAATTAAGATCCCCTGTCATTTTTGCCATCTTCAAAAATATTCCTAGGACATTATTCAAAGTAATACGCCACTCTTCTTATGGTTTGCTATTTCAAAATAGTTTTTGTACTTTTGCATAAATATAAAGAACAGCTCTCCTGGACTGGACTGAAGGTCCCTCCTGTGGCTTCAAACTCTATGGCTACATGAGCACATCCAGCTGTGGAAGACAGGCATTTCTGACTCTTCCCTCTAGTGCCCTCCTTGCAGCCTCTCACCTTTTCCAGTTCACAGACCTCCCAAACCTGACACAGTCACTGTGCATTAGCCAATCCTCCGGAGAATTCTTTTTCATTAATTTGTTCATCAACCCATGCATGATTTAGGTGCCCTTTCACACCCTGACCCCTATCAGCCTGATGAACTAGCGGCTCCACTTGTTGATTCCTCCCAACATTCATTTTGCAAGAGACAGCAAACAGATGTCCCTGCCTGGTACATTGCACTCTGGAAAAAATCCTGCTTGATAGAGCTTCTGAAGTTTTCTCTTCCTTCTGTTCCCATCTGTCCACCTTGGGTGATCTCCCTGACTGATACTCAGTGCCCAGGTACAAAAACAAGTTCCCTCTGTTTGCATGGATAGATGCTGTCTCTATGTATGCCTCAGGACCACAAAAATATTTTTGAGAGTCCAGATAGAGAATCACTGCACCATACACAAAAAATCCTTGAGCCATTCCAGAGACTAACTCTGCTCTCAAATGCTCAGAAGCATGTCTCTGCTTGATCAGAGCTGGCACCTGTTGTTACTCCTTAAATCAAGTGTTCAACGATTCCACAACTGATTTTAAAACCAAGTCATCATAGAAGAAGAAGTCAGGTGCTCAAATCTGTGTCAGAATTTCAAAACAAATATTGAGCAACATAAGAAATGACTCATTCATGTTATTACAGGGCTTCTCACTGGTGCAGCTGGATGAAGTGAACAAAAACAGGAAGAGAAGCATGAGCTGCTTTCCAATGATTTTTTCAACTCAGACACAATAGCAGTATCTGCTCCATCACATGTGAAGCTGCCATCAGAGCCACATCTTGCAGGATCTTCCCCACCAGTAAGAAACCATCCTCTCCAACAAACTACTTCCCCTATCTGCTTGGGACTATGCAAGAAATTAATCAGATGCTTATAACACTGTGGCTGAAAATCCTGTGAACTTTTATTGTTCTTGGGGAAAAAAAAAAAAAAAAGAATGAATTTAGCACACAAAGGTATTCTAAGCCCTTTGGCACTTTTTTATTTCTCATTTCCAGGTGATATTCTGGACTTGCAAACAAAGCAATCAGGTAGCCGAGGAAGTGTCAGGTTTCCTACTGACCTATTTTTAAACAAAGGAAATATATATCTCTGGAGCTGATATCAGAAGGTGCTCTCAATTAGTCTGCATATTAAATAAACCTAGTGGGGGGACTACTGAAAATATCTGCTTTCCACGCACTCTGTAATTATCTATTATGTCTTTGATAACAAAATATATCTTCTCATGCTCTAAATTGCTAAAGCTGAGCTCAGTGTTAGCCTGGAGAATAGTGTGGTCACTGCTGCCATCCTTCCTTCCCTCTCTAGACCATGTCTGGCTGTAGGCTCCCTGGGAGCATAGGATAGGACAAAGCAGAGGCACCAGTCACATTTCCCTGCTTTGTATTGGGGATGAACATAAAGTAAAGCTGAATTATTAATGCAGGGCTATCTCCAAAGTAAGTTATTTCTTAGTAGCTAAAAGAAGAGGAAAAGCTAAGATGTTTTACTATATGATATGGACAAGAAAAGGGCTCTGATGAAGTCACTAGTCTTCATGTGATTTAGTTTAGTTGAAAAGTTAGTGTAGCTGAACTAAGCAAAACTAATTCTTTTTGCAGGAGCTGAAGACTCTGTGCACACAGTAATCTCTTACTCATTCCACTAAGCCTGGTCCTGCAGGACAGGACACCAGAGGCAACAAGGGTTAAGGCAGTAGCTCTTGTCTCAATATACCTGAGCTTGAAAATTCTTCTCTGTGAAGAGCCCAATTTCCCTCTCTTTTAAGTATTCATGCTGAATATGGCTAATACATTTGTGGTCATATGATGCACCTTTTTCTTCTTGTGTCCTGTTTAGTATGACTCTAATACTAACAATTTTAATTTGCAGACCTTATAGCATTTAGTAAATTATTTTTAGAAAGCCTGAAGAACCCATATGCTTTTGAATTTATTCACTAGATCTTCAGCTATCTGATTTAGACACTCTCTGCTAAAATAAATGAGGGATAGTAGTTTGTAATGTGCCAAATGATATGACACAGAAAACTTCTGTTAAAAATATGCCTGAAGCAAGCCTTCTAATAATGTTCTTAAAATACTGTCTGATTTCTCTGAGACAAAGCCCTTACTTCTTAGGCAGAAGACTGAGTGCTCAGATTTTACGCTGTAGTGTGATCTGTAAGAAATCCCCACCTACACACTAGACTAATAAGATAAAGAAAAAAATACACGGAAGGTGAAGCTAAGACCTTTATTATATTGTTGAGATACTTTTGTGAAGGGAAGGATGTAAATTGAAAAAGACAGCAAAATGCCACATGGTGCTCTAGGCACAGGCATGAAGAGCACACAGATCTGTCCTAGATACCTGTATAGTTCAGAATCCATCTTATCCTTCAGATCATTTTCCATTGTCCCTCATCAGCTGTGTAGGAAGAACTAAAATTTATGACAGTAATTGACATTTCTGAGCCTGGGAAAAATATATCAAGAGTTTCACTTCACACTGTCTTCCTTCCCTTTTAATAAAAGCAAGAGAATACAGAAATTATCAAGCCATACTCGTTCGCAGCTTCAAATAAGTAAACAATTCCACCGGTAAACAGAGTTATGGTTCTGCTTTCCTTTCATTCACCCAGCCTCCTAAAGGAAATTATTCCTTCTATTAGTGATTTTTTTTAATTGTCTTTTTTTTTTGTGTCATATTTTTGAAATACTATCCATATGCAAAATTGCTCCATGCACTGACTCAGATATCACAAACCAAAGCGCATCTTTGTTTCCTTGTTTTTACCAAGTCTGAGTTAATGCAGGAGAAATTATCCTCAAATTGCAAATCTGTTTTAAAACTTTTTATAGCTACAACTCAAGGAAACCTCTAGTGTGTACAGTGTTTATAAAAACAACCCGTAAAATTTCTCCAGATCGGATTTCACTGAAGCCACAGCAATCATTAAGGCTTTATCTCTTTTGTAAAGCCACACAAGTGGACTCACTAGGACACTAGTAGGGAAGGGCAGCGGTGCTCAGTGGTGACCCTACAGCACACCTGAGCCGTACTCTGGATGACAATTCCAATTCACAAAAGCAGATCACAGGGGAGGAAGCCTTTCACACTCTGACAGTATGTTTGTTTAATATCAAAGCAGCTCATCTTTTCTCTATCATAGTACCACTGACAAAGCAGTCACATCGAATGGGACCTAAAACTATACAGTTAACTTACCTGCATTTAAAAAATGAAACTTACTCAGAGGAAAAAAAGAAAATACTATAACCATTATTTAGAGAATGACAATGCTGGATAAGGGAACACATAGCTGTACGTTTAAGTCAGCAAAGAACAAATAAAACCACAAGTTACCCTTGTGAATTAGGAAGCACATCACATTTCCTATCTTCTATTGTCAAGAGCTGTCTGAAATGCTTTCTTGTATATATAGCTTCTGAGAAGAGTACTTTTAGAAAGTTTTTCTCTCAACAACAGGATCACCTCACTTGACAAATTGGTTTTCAACTACAGGACAGGTTTTAGAGCTGCTATATTTTTGTGAGAGCAGCAATCATTTCACAGTTTTTTTCTGAATGAGGAGACAGACTGTGATTCAAACTGCTAGTACACCCTGTATTTTTGGATGTTTACAAGTTTCTGTCTTACAAAAGATTATCTCATTTCTGTATTTGGAAACACCAGACTTCCTATTTCTTGTTGATCTTATTTTCATCAAAGATATTCATCTGCTGAGAGATCAAGTAAATCCATTTGAAAAATAAACATGATTATTTGATAAACACTGTCCAAACAGACCACAGAAAGAAAATTACGAGAGCAAGTGAATTATTACAATAGAAAATTGTACCTTCTAAATACTAAATATCAGTTGGATATTAGCTACCAAAAACCTCTCCAAAGCATGTTCATTTGTGTTTGTCCATAAAAACACTGGTGGCTCCCACCACTCCTTCACCAGCGTCCCACTTTGTGAATCCTGCCCAAAATGTGATCAGGCTAGGGATAGAAGAGACCACTTCAGTCCAGGCTGAAGTCTGTCTCATAACTTCACATACTGAGTTTCAACAGTTGTACCACATGCCTTTTTCTTAGATAACAGAAATTCCATTGTCTGATCTGCAGCCTGAAAGAAGTGGTGGACAGCACTTACTGAAGTTCAGAAAAGTGGTGAAAATTAATATGACTTTATTCTTCGCTTACAGAATGTTAAGGTTTACCTTTAATAGTCTTCATTGACATAATGAGAATAGTTATGGGACATGATATCCAGCCTGGGCCCAGCCTCCAGAGCACCCTTGTTTCAGCTCTTCAGTTGCTGCAGCTCCTTAAGATAATTTGGTTGTGAAATATTTTTTCTGTCTTTTTTCCAGCTTTTGTCACAGAGGAGGTCTGCAATCTAAGCCACTGTATGATGTCACAACCAGTGATATCTTTACAACTGAGAGTGTATGTAAGTAAATTGAGCTAACCCCATTCATAAAGGCAAATTTGGCTTGGAAAATCATTTTGTGTGTGACAAAGAAGGGTGGAGTTAAAGCTATTCAAGCATAGGCTGAGAATAAAGGCAATGGGTAACAGCCTTTAACAACAGCGCCACTGTTAAAAGAAATGCTTGTTAAGTCAAAGTTTCTTTACGAAAAGTACCTTTCATCAAATGTTTTTTTTCCTCTTTTCCAAAGACCAGTTATGAATTTGCATGCTATGCAAATGTATCCACGATCAACTGGCTAAAGAACTATATAATATATTTCTATTGTTTACTGGGAGTCCATAACATGTGGTATAAAAAATAGCAGAACAAAACTTGAAATGTAATGTGATTACATACTTCAAAAAAACCCCAGCAGTTATAATCAGCTCCAGTCAACAAGCTGAAAAATGTTCTACATGTCTTCTACGTGTTTCCTCAAGTGGCAAAACTGAATAGCCTCAAGGTCTTCAACAATATGACTCTCTGGGGAGAAAAAATCAACTGGATGGGTTTTTTAAGTTGAAAAAACAGTGTAAAGCTTTTGAGACATTTAAGCTTCTTCTAAATATCACACATAGAATAAGGAGGGAAAAATAAACTCCAGGTGATAAATTATTTATTTATTTACTCTGCAGAAAAGAGAACTGCTAAAGAAAAAAGCCAGTGAGGATCACAGTAGGAAAGGAATAAATCAATTAGTAGCTTCTTAAAGAGGAAAACAGCTACACAAACTGGCACTACAATTTGCAGGTTTGACCTCAATTACTGTCTCTGTCTACTGATCAGAAATTAAACCTAACACCACAGGTGCAGTTGCAGAGAAAATGAGTGCTTCTCATAGCTAGTAACCTAGAAAACGTAACAATGTAAATGAATTGGTTTTTCTATTCTTAGGCATCCAGTAAAATCTTCTGCAGCAGTTAAAAATGTCCTTGTTGTTTCGTACCCATTTTTCTCCCTGTAGAGTGGAAGTGCAGTGATTATAGTCACCAAGCACGTTGCCCTTCCTGTTCTAAATGAGTTACCTTTATCTTCCTCATCTTTACTCATACCTGCAACACCAGCTCCTTCTGATGATAGACTAATTACCAGGACTATTGGGTAATGCATCTGCTTATTAGCACTGACAAGAAGAGCAATGGTAATATAAAGGGCCTTGCTGTGTGCAAACAGCACCTATTTCTTCTACTGTTTTTAAACCCCTACATTTCTCTTTCCATCATCCTTCAAAGATTTCAAGGAAACAGATTATTAGCCTGTATTTAATTTATCTAAGCATTGTTTTGGCAACCAAATCCATTGTGACTCACTTGAGCATTTTAACTTAGATTTCATTCTCATCTTGGTTGAATATGGCAAATGCAATTAAATATGAATAAACTGTCAGGAAACAGCAGAAAACTCACATCATATGGGGATAGCTTATTCACAGAAGACTTTTGTTTGGTATTCCTGACACACAGTTTGGTCAAGAAAACAAAAAACCCCAGCTAATTATTCAAGGGACTATAGAGATGCTTAGCTGGCAAATAGGTGTTCTGGTTGAAGGCTGGCTGTTACCATTCTCTGCCACCTACAAACAACACTGCAAAATGGATTACAGGAGCACTCTCCTGTCCATTCAAAATTGGTTTATCCAGCCAGCCAATTTGAGTTGATCTACCTGACTTTTCCTTATATGGATGATTCACAGCTCATGAGATTCCTTCAACTAGAACAAACTTTTCTTGACGGATGACAGCAAAACTGGCTCTTCACCTAAGAGATAAATGTCCAGAAGTAGGCAGACACCCTGCTGGATGATTCAGAGCTTTTGGGGATGATAGACCCCAGCAACTGCTGACCAAAGTACACTACCTACCATGAATGCCAAGAAAAAGCACTGGTAGAAAGAGAGATCCTCCCCAGTAATATAAACCCACATTCTTTCAGATCTTAATAGACTAGACAAGACCCTAAATAAGCATCCTGAAATTAAGAGGACATTTTACAGCAGGCACCTCCAGTGAGTCACAGATTTGTCAAGCAAACATGGTTAGAGCATTACAATTGAATACAACAATATAAAAATATAAGGAGGTAGAGTGAGCAGTTATTGTTTTTTATTACCTGGAAAATGTTATCAGTTATTGGTTTTCATTATTTTGTGGGAGACAATATATTTGCAATCCTTAAATCCGTGAACCCTAAACACCAAATTCAACACAGAAAAGAAAAAGTCCTTCCCAGGGCAGGGTATATTTTTAAGGTACAATAGACACTTAATTCTTTAGAGAAAAAAAGGGTCAATAAACTAAAAATATATTATTATTATTATTATCATTACAAATATTTTGATAGCATCACAAGTAAATGCTGCTCTACCAAGGCTTCTTTGGGCAAGCACTGCACAGGCCATAAAATTCCTGCCTTGAGGAGACTGCAACCAAACTTCACTTACTCTTGAAAGCAATTGTGATATACTATTGCTCTTCACACAGCTTAAAAGATGCATACCCTAATAACCAGAGTAAATAAATGGCTGATTTGGCAGTCCTTTCTTGTCCAGAAAGCAATAGAGTTGGCCATCAATACAGCTTAGAAATATAATAGGATACACAGAAATGTTACTAAATATTTTCACATAAGTTTAAGAATCTTAGAAACATAATTAGTTATAAACATAATTAGTTATAACAAGCCTTTTTTTCTCACCTCATTTTCTCTTTTCCTCCCAACAACTTTATTGTTTTTATTTTTAAAAAAATCATTCCTTTCAGCAGATATTTGTAACATCTTAATACTTCTAGCAGAATCTTTGATTTAAAAGAAAACCAAATATAAGGCTAGTTATAGATGTAGTCAGGTATCCCAGGAATCCCTTTCTGCAGCACTTTTGAAATAAGTAGAAGTAAGCCCACCATGGCAAGATGCAGTGAAATCCCTGCAATGATTCCTGAGTGGGCCGTACTCCCCCTTCCTCTCCCACTCTCACCTGAGGCACCAAAGGGCTTCCAGCATATTTTTCAGTCAGCACTTCTCACCCATTGACGTGATCTCCACTTCCACACCTCTGCTGCTCTCCCATGGTGGTTAGTCTTACTCAGACAATCTTTTCTGTATCCTGAGCTACTGTCTTGAGCTATAGGAGGAAGGCAGACTGCCATATTGTTGCCTTTATTCTGGTTATGTCTGAAAAACAAAAGCCTCTCCTACACCCACACCTTCTTCATCACGAAAAAAAATTGGTTCCCTGGTTACAAATGTAACCTTGCTGTTACATTTGTTTGAAACTTTGAGCTTTGCTGTGTTATGTTCATGTGCAACCCTCACCTTTTGTTCTCTTTTCAATTTGCTTTTGTGACATTTTTTCATTTCCTTCCATGTAGAAAGAGATTACTACTCTGACAGCTCTTCTGCGATAGCCCCTTCAGGCTGCACAAAACACTTTCTCACACAGATCAGATGCTCCAAATGGTGCTGTTGTAGTTGCTGGTGCTGCTGCTGATGCTGTGTACCAGTACCAGTACCCACTTACCATGGAAGTCACGACAATGCATGCAGAATAAAGTGCCTATGGCAGGAATAAACTTTGCTCCTGCAGCTATATAGGCCACAAGGAATAGGATCAAAGCAGCTGAACACTGAAATGGCTTTTACTCCATCCGGACTCCAATTCATTCTAAATAACCAAGACTTTTTTCAGAGAGTGGTAAGAAAGGATGCAAAAGGAGGAAAAAGTAGGCTGGAGACATTCAGAAAGTACTTTTAACAGCCTTTGGAACAAATTAAGATCCTTGTCCCTGGTTGTTTGACATGAACATCTTTCCTCTATAGACAAGGTCTGCACAGAAGTACTTGTAAAGGTGAGGAAGGTACAGATGACTCAGCTAGAATAGAAACAGTGATGTGGTCAGTGAGTTGTTTATTTGGCTTCACAACTTCCTGCCTTTTTTAATTGCAAGACCTCTCCAGGTCCTCCCAGGGTACCACCCACTCCTTCTCATGTCTGTGTACCATATCTAAAGGTGATTTGCCTCTGAAAACAGGGAGGAGTTTGGCAGCAATTTTAGTGGTGGATTACTTGCAGTAGTGTTCTCACTATTACTGTACTAGTGGGATAGGACTGCAAAATGAAAATGTGTCATGGCGCAGAAGAAATGAACATGTAGTGCTGTATTTTATTTGCTATTTACCTTTGCAATGTGTCTTGCTGTTCTCTGCTCAGTTTCTCCTTGAAATTACAGGATTGTTTGGATTTGCATTTATTTTTCCATTTTCACAGTTTTGTAAGTGTGTCTCTCTACATTCATCATCTCTCATGACACTCTGCTAAGCAATCATTCATTTCTCTGTGACTGACAGTTTCTCACAAAAGCATTTATATACCTTCACTAATAGCTCTTCTCCAGCCAGAACACATGAATTTCTCTACAGGCCATTATTATTTCCACTTTTAACTTTGTTTTTAATCCCCGACACTAAACAAATTACCAGTGCCTTTAGGGATTTTTGTTAATCTTGGTTTTTTCTTGTGGAGAATCTTGTCTGTTTCAACAGCAGTTAGCTTTTAGTGTTCTACTTCCCTCTTTTCTTTCACTTTGTCTTCCTCCTAGAGGTTATTCCATTGCACACATTCCATTGTGTGTTTGGAGAGTACCTAGCATGTCATTGTCACTGCACATCGTTGCCACTGCTGTAAGAAAAATGTCTTAATTTATTGCTTAGGAAATATCATCCCATGTTATTTCCTGAAATTTCTACAGTCTACTATTTCTATGGTCACCTGAGTCTTAATCAGTCAACCCACAAAAATTCAAAGGAAACACATAAAGGAGAAATTACATTTGTAGCAAGTTCAGTCAGTCAAGTAAATATCTTAGTATCATAACCATCTGCACTTGGTATCACGTGCAGATGGTTTACTTTAATACTTCATTTCTAAGTGTAGGGTATCCAAACAGAAGGATTTCTAAGAAACATCAATAGTTCCCTAATCTTTCTTTTTTCATTTTATACAGATTTATTTACAAATAAGATCCAAGAAACAGCTACTAACTGTACTTCTTTAGTTGAAACAGCCTGTCAGATGTCACTTAACTGAAGAACTTTGGCTTTGGTTTAGGAGGGTGTTGTGAGCCCTCAATTTACTTTGAACAAAGAGCTTTGTTGTATTCAATGACTTGAATCATCCTTGCTATGAAGAGCCCAGGCTAATAACAGTCAGTTACATCCTAATTCCTGATTCACTCACTTGGTATCATTCTTCTACAGGAATTCTGTTCTAAAAAAATTCATTGAAGAGCAACTTTTTATGAGTTTTTATGAGTAAATCAGAGTCAATAGAATCATAGAATGGCTTTAATTGGAAGGGACATTAAAGATCATCCAATTCCAACTCTCCTGCCATGGGCAGGGACACCTTCTACTTGTCCAGATTTCTCAAAGCCTCATCCAGCCTGGCCTTGAACATTTTCAGAGCTGGGGCATCTACAGCTCTGGGCAGCCTGTGCCGGTGCCTCATCACCCTCACAAAAAAGAATTCCTTCCTAATATCTAATGTAAACCTGCTCTCTTTCAGTTTAAAACCATTACCCTTGTCCTATCACTACATGGCCTTGTAAAAAGTCCCTCTCCACCTTTCTTCCAGCAGGACCCCTTTAGGTAATGGAGCACCCTACCACTCCTCTAAGACCTTGTCAGCCTTCATAAGAAATCCAGCAAGTGCTCCTTACCAGCTGAGCAACTTCCTAGAAATCTGCTCCTGACAAGAGCATGAATCCTTTTCCTGCTTGTGTGCCCTGCTCCTGCCAGTTCAGCAGCTTGTGCCTGCTGGACTGAAATGGCCCTACATTCTCAGCAGGTCAAGCTGGACTCCTAGCAGCCAGCAGCTCTGGAGCAGATTACAGTGCTCCCCAGTGCATCCCATCATGTGATTTATAACCCCTTTCTTTTTTTTTTATTTTTCCTGAGCTGCTCACATAGTTTAACTGTAATTGGGAAAGACTGAAGGGATAGAGTAGAAATTCAGTAGAGAAATCCCTGTACACCTGGGTTCACCCACTCCTCACACATTCACACTGGTGAATTTTGTCTCAAGTGCTCAGCAAAAGATTACTCACTTTTCAACTCCAACTTGTCCGTACTCAAAGTTGATGGAATTTGGAAACTGTTTGCATGAGGCAAACTTCATCCTTCCATGCACAAACATGTGATAATGGAGGAAGATTGTGCTGGATAAGGACTCTAAATGATGAGGACATTGAGTCCAGGCTGTGTACATCTTACCCTTGTCACTGTCACTGATTAACTTTTCTTTTGTTCGGATTTTGGTTTGAGGAGAGAGGTTTATTTTGGGTTTTTTCATGAGTTTGGGGGGAGGGAGGTTCTATTTTGGATTTGGGTTTGGCTTTTTGGGAGTTGTTTGTTTGGTTGGTTTTTTTGTTTGAAATAAATGCTTGAGAATAGAAGAGAAATAACTCCCTGAACAATTTATTGTTTATCAAGTACCATACAGGCCTGAAGCAACATGTGTACTAGTGTTAATTTAGCACATTACATGGCAGAATATGTACTTCCTTTGTTGTTAAACATGTACAATTTAATGAAATAAGTATTAAATAAAGATTATCATTTAAATGCCAATTGAAACACACAAAGATGCAGCATTTTTTTTTCCCTGACAAGGAAAATACTACAAAAACAACTACTTTCATATCAATCAATTTTCAAATCAGAAGAATATCAAAAACATCAGACAGACTTTAAAATATCTGGGGCATAACTTTCAAATATAGAACGTCACCTACTTAATATCAAGCAAGATACCTTTTCTTCGAAAAGGTGACATAACACTGCTATCAGCATCTAAGATTCAAACTAGGTTAGATGTGACTGAAACTTTGTTATAGTTCCTGTTTTGTGAACACTGGGTTTCAGTATGTTTTGGAGAAAGCAGCTGAAACTTCATTTGATTTTATCAGTATTTACTTAAAGCAAGACCTGAAAATTTTGGCTGATTAGTTCTTGTCAATTGCAATGTAAAAATTGAAAGGAATTCACCTGCTCATATTTTGGAAAAAGTGATAAAGCAGCAGCTGCAGTAAATAGGATAGTAAACACTCTCAGTATAATTGCTTTTTGATTTTTGGATGTCGACAACAAAAAAAGTGTGTCTTTTCTTAATTACCTGGATTACCATAGTCTTTAAAACAGGTTAGGATTTAGAAAACTGTGAGAACAGTTCTTACACAAAGCTTATGCGCCTGGAATTCCAGCAAAGGCTTAGGATCTTTCCCAGATAACTGCGCATATTGTTATCGCCAGCCTGGTTGCACAAGACTGTGTGTGAGTCTTATTCCATCTTCCTGCTGAGGTTCCAGACTAAGTCACTCTTTCTCTCCCGTGTCTGTAGGATCCTCCATGGAATATTACATCTCCCTATACTGAGATATTAAAAATAAACTACACAAAAATCCTCTTAGTCTACTGTGTCCGCTTGGTTTTTCAGATGAATAGGTGTCTTCAGCACATTATTCTCTTGTGTTGAAATACAGTAACTTTTCCACATATTGTGAGCACAACATCTTGATCACAACATTGTGGACCTCCACGCAATCCTGTTAATGATTGTGTCTCTGTGAACAACTCAGCAGGATCCCAATTTGGGATTTTGGGGTGACACAGGGCAGAAAGAACATAACTAATAATGCACATGCTGGATTGAGAAAGATTCTCACTTCAGCCAAGTACAAGAGAGTAGACATAGTAGACATAAAGGTGACATCACAGTGATCTCACCAGTCCCTGATCTTAGATCACACTCATAGTCATACCCATCACCCCACACCCACAGGAACCTCTCCAAAGATTAAAGGGAGATCCAGGGCTCCTTTGCACTTCCACAAACACCTCTTGCCAGCTATTAATCCCTGATAGACCTCAACCTCCCCTTTCTGTTGGACACAGATGGGAGACACACAGATGGTCATTTTCTAGTGTTTGCAGCTTCTTTGCTGTGTCTCCTTGGGGCAGCTTTCCTGTTCTGCCTGCCACCAGCTGACCAGACAGAAACCAAATGGTATTTAAACCAGGGCTAGAACTTTGTTAACTTTGTTAACTTTGTTAACTTTGTTTTTCCTACACTATAAAACTTTTAATGAAGGTGTAACACTGGTAAATCTCTGGATAAATGTTAGCCTAGACAAGTTTAAATGAAACAACAGAAAAGGTTTGCAACTGTTTTCTCAACTGTTTTCTCAACTGTTTTACACCTACCAGCGGAAGGGTACAGTCTTCCATTTTAAACCTTAATGTCACCATTCTTTAATCTCCTTCTCTGTTAAGTACCTGGGTTCTTATCTTGATGCCCATTACCAAAACATTTGATGTCCCACAGGATTATATTAACAATAATAAATCTCTCATCTTTCTCATCTTGTAGTAGTTGGAACTTGATTAGAAATAATATTAGGCATTGTTACTCCTGTGTTCTCCTCAGGGAGCAAGAAAGTCTTGTTGACTGAAACACTAGTAAACAGGATTATGACGAAACAAGTCATCAAAGTAAAAGAGCTGGGGTGTGCAGCCCAAAGCATTTAGAGAAATACTATAGTCATATCTTGGAAATAAATCAAGAATTTGGGGAAGGGGGGCAGAAAGCTAGAGAGGTCAAAAGGTAGGCAGAACTAGCTGTAAATAACTTCCCTCAAGATAGCTGATTAACACAATGTGCATGAGCTGAAACTTGTTTATTTGAACCCTGTGAACCCAGTACACATTTCTGTTGGTTAAATATCTTGGGGCTGGAAGCAGATGCAAGAGGTGAAGGTTACTCCCTAGTTACTAACACTAAGTAACCTGCTCTCCCACACCTCTCCACCAAGGGCTGGAATGGGGATGATCAAACAAAAAAACCCTTAACCCCTGGGAAATACATTCTCCTGTGACAGGTAGGAATTGTCCTGAAAAACAACATGCACATCCACCTTTTTTACACACCATATGTTTGGTACAGCCCAGGACTAGTAATAGAAAGGAAGGTGGGATGCACTTCTTTGGAATTTCTAATTTATTTTCTCAGCATCTCCTCTCTCTCTTGTTTTCCTTCTCTCCCCATGTCATTCTATGACCTTGACATTTGGTTGCTGGAAACACATATTTTGGCAAGAGTTGCAGAAAAAAATAGCACTGGGCACCAGTGAAACCACCCTGAATAACTGTGGAAAAAAAACCAAAGCCAAAACAAAAAGCACCCTCCTAGAAGGAGAGCTTTAAACAATCTCTAAAACAATAGGATCTTATTACTTAATGATCCTTTTTCCGGTCAGCTTCTGAATAGTAGATATTCACACTTTTCATCAACGAAATTTACTTGTCTGCAGATATTATCTATATTCTAACATGTTTTCATTATAAATTTTAAGGAGGGAAATACTAGAAGTAAGAACAAAGAATAAACTATTTCACTGCAATAATAAACTTCTCAAATCCCAGTACTAAACCCAAGCTATAATGAACATGTCAAATTAAAACTCCTCTAGTGCTCTAAACCCACCTCATGGCTTACTCCTGTTGCATCTCAGGTCGCTTAAAATCAGATTGGTGATGTCTGCCCCATTTCACGACTGAACTCAGAAGCAATCTAAAATTAAAATCTGAATGAATTTGCTTGCAGCAACCTGGGACAGATCTTTTCCTGCTCAGATCAGACTATGTCAAATACCCCAGTTTCACTGTTAGAGTGAAAAGATTATTCATATAGTCAAAATCATGACAACAATTTTAACAGGAGGAGGAAGAAGGCTGTACATCATTGCCAGCTGAAGTGAGAATAGTTTGTGAGTTCAGTTCACAGCAAGGTCACTGTAAAATCATACTTTCACAAAAACACACCTATCACTATGGTAGTGCCTCTTTTCCATTATTGTCATAGTTATGTACATTATTGGAAGGAAATAAGTGCTCTCTGATGCCCATTACTCTCTAGTAATTTTCTGATGCCCATTTTCTCCTCCTCTAGGAGAGGAGGAGAAAAATAATAACTTTGTCATTTTTAGAGCTGATCCAAATTTCTTGCTGTAACCATCACATATTAATTATGTAAGTATAATTGTCATTATCTCCAAATAAAAATACCTAATTTTTCCAGAAGAAATGCCAAACTGACGTTGTTCTGTTTGAACTGCTGTTCATATGTAATCTTATTTGAATATACCCAAATATCAACTTGCAGGGGTTTAGTACAGCAAAAGCTGTAAAAAAAAGATTAAAAAAAAAGATGTTTCAGACAGTAAACTGGTTCTTCAACAACATCAATTGCAAATTAACATTCACTACAAGATTGCAACTTAGTTATTTTTATTTCAAGGGATTATATTAGAGAAATAATAAGTTAATATTTGTAGTGTAGGATTATTCAATGAGCTGCTTCAGGATGAATATGACAAGGCATAAACAAGTTTTGACTAATTATCAACTAGGTCAACATAACATTGTGTGCACGTTGTGTGCATTGGATGAAACTTACACTGTTATGAATGTGTCAGATCTGCAATACTGATTAGTCATCTTTGCTTGCAGACAGACTGAAAGTACTTGTTGTCAAGTATGTGTGCCAATTAAGTCATAGAATCACAGAATATCCTGTGCTGGAAGGCACCCATCAGGATCATCAAAGTCCAGATTCTGGTCCTGCACAGGACATCTCAAGAGACACACCATGTGCCCAAGAGCATTGCCCAAACACTTCTGGAATTCGGTCAGGCTGGGTACTGTGACCACTTCCCTGGGGAGTCTGTTCCAGTGCCCAGCCACCCTCTAGGTGAAAATCCTTTTCCTGATATCCAACCTAAACCTCCCCGGATACAGTACCCTTATGAATTAAGTAGACAATATTGTCATTCAGGTTAATGGTGGCTCAAATATTGCTGCTTGGTGAACGAATTTACTTGAGTTTTGTATAACTTCCTGTTCCCTTGTTTTACAGTGGCTTCACTATCCTAAGAAACTAGAGCATAAACTAAAAAATTATGTCTACAATTTAGCTATTTGCAGCCCAGCATTACACCAGAAGTTTCTCCTGAGTTTCTCCTCAGTGCTTTCTGTGCAAAGCTTGCAGAATAAATGGCTTTGACAGCTCTCTGAGCCCACAATTGCTCCTCCACTTGTACTTTGTGGTGTTTATCCCATAAAGGTCAAGGAATGTCATACATCTGCATTCACACTTGTTCACTGTACAGCTGTGTCATCCTCTTCTGCAGTTACTAAGTTAAACCTAAGCCCTACATGCAGCATGCCACTGGTCCCCCCAGTCACACCCTGGTGATAGGCCAGACACAATTCCTTTCCTGGCACCACTATAAGTCAGGAACCACAACTGGCTACAGCTCATTACACTTGAAATTTTAAAAATGCTTTCCACTTAACTTCCACTAACAGTTTGTGGAACCACAAAAGCCAGTTAATATGATGGTTTTATATTATCTGTTTCAGGGAAAATAGCCACACTTTATATTGTTTCAAAACAACTGGAACATTCTGTTTAGAGGAATTCTGCACTGAATGAAGGCAGCAGCCCCAATAATCTTCACAGAGTGCCAGCATCAGTCAACATTCCACTTCCTGACAGCATTATGTGTGAAAAAGAGTCAGATTCTTAAAAATGTTGCATCTAAAGATGAATTAGCAGTCTAAAAGTTTTGAGACTCTCAAATTTATACCTACAAACCAAGAGGCTGAGGAATCAAAGATACCACTGCCACAGAACAGACAGTTCCTGAATTCTGAGAGTTGCCAGAGTCAGATTTCAGTAAAAGAATTTTCCTTCCTTCTGCTGATGACTTGCACCTGCCTGAGGCAAATCATGGTGAGAAGCAGAGGTGTTCCAGCTCCAAAGCTGCATCCCAGGAAACAGGTGACCAGTGCCATCAGGTCCCCAGCTCTCAGACCACCTGCACACATGATCAGGCTGCAGTCTTGTTCAATCACACTTATTGCATCTACTAATATAGGAAAATTGTTAGTCCAACAACTAGCTGAAGATGGCAAACAGTTCTTACCAAGCAGCAAGCTCTGTTGACTGTTGGTAAGTTTGTTTTGAAGCAGTACAACTTAGCTCTGACTTTCAATAGAAAAGCATTGGGTTTGAACAGGCTTCCAAAATATTTAGAACCTCACAGACCACACAGGTTGAAAATGACCTGTGAAAACCCAAATTTTTGTTGTGGGTGTATTCCAAAAGAAGTATTCCAAATTTAAAATTGGAAATAAATTACTGAATATGTTATGTTTCAAATCCTACAATTATTTTCACTGTAGAAAAAATGCTGAAAAAATGCTTTCCAGCCTAATGTTTTGCTTTTTCAAAAGTACAAGGTCCAGTCAAGGTCAGGAAAAAAAATTTTTAAATATCCAAAAACCCTCTGTTCAATTTTCAAACCAAAAGGATACAGCTGTAATAGCATGGAGAGATACTGTCTTTTCCTTCACTCTAACCAGTACCTGTTCAGAGCAGGACTTCAGACTACACAGCTGCAAAACCCGTGCCATGGAGTACAGCCTGTAGTAGCATGAGTACACTTTATCCATGCAAATGATCCCACTAACCTTAATGGGACAAACTCATTTTCTAGGTTGATCTATATTCTCCCGTGTTTCCACAGTTTGTGTTAAAAATATCTGTTGAGGGAGTAATAAATTATTAATGAATTATCAGCCTCAATTTGCCGTCTATATTTGTCAAGCAGAGCTATGTTTAAAGACTTAGCTTTTCACTCCTCTTATGGATAATGCATACCCAGGACTGCAAAATGCAGAAGGACAACCTTCTACAGAAGAAGGATAGAAGGGGGAGGAAAAGACTCTCTTTCTTGTAGGAAAGGAAATAACACAGATCTTAGCTAGCAATTTAATGGGAATTTTTGTGCTTTTTATCATGTAAATTTTCCTCATGCAATTATCTGCACCTTTATCCAAATCAATTTAATTACAAGATCATAATTTTAAATTCCTAACATCCAAATCAGTGCAGCCAAGACAACAGGAATATTTTGGCACATGTACTTGCTTCGACATTAACAGAAGAAATAACATATGAACATTGGGGCTTACAGAAGACTAAGAGTAAAGTTTGTTTCAAAACCTGAAAAGGTGGCAGCTTGATGGAAGGGTGGAACACGAATCATCACCTCCTTAGTGACAATGATTGTTTTTCTTACTTTCTTACTTGCTATTTGTCCATTTAAACACTCTGTCATTGCCAGGTTACTTTGCAATGGAGGAACCTTGGATCTGCTGAGAAGGAAAACACTGCTCAAACATGCACATTTTTTGAGTATTAACAGACCAGAAATTCTGGACGTGAGTGAATGACATTGCACAGGAGAAAACAAGTTATTGTTGCACACTTATCTCTGCTGGTTTTTTCCTCAAAAGGTACAACACTACCTGTCTGGTAGCATCTTCCGGCGGTAGGCTTACAAGAAAGCTGTTGATAGTGGGCTGACCTGCAACTTAGCCACCCAGGCAGATAGGACCCAAGCCATGATGCACAGTGTCCCCTCCAATGGGACTGCATGCCCACCTGACCTTCATGAGTATTTCAGTCATTCAGCAGCTGTGATTAGACTCCTGATCCCATGAGATGTCATGCAGATTAGTGTGGGGTGACAATGGCTTCTCTGTTTTGAAGTGAAGGTGCAGATGTACAAGCGCCAGCTAACTCTTCACACTCCTGCAGACCGTCATCCCATATTGTGACTTAATTCTCTCTTCCCAATCCCTTGGTGGGCTCCAGGAATCCAGAATAATGCTGTTCCTTGTCCTCAGCATAAGTTAAAATAATATGAACTGAAACTGTCTGTAGAATGCCCCTGTTCCTAAGAGACAGGAATTTGATCTTACCCATTTTGCGTTGCTAATGACTCCTCTCTTGACCCGAACCCTAACTCCACCCCTGCAATACCCTATAAAAAACCCATGACCCTGCCTTTGCCCGGTCTTTCCTCTCCATCCTGCCCCTCCTCCCCCAGGGTAATAAACGGATTCTCGAACTTTCTGAAACAAAGACCCATCCCCGCTTGTTCCCATCCCCGGCGCCGGCAGCTGCACCCTCCCTGGACTTGAGGAATCCAGCTGCAACACACTGCAACAACCGCCCATATTCAAAATTACAATTCTATTCTGCATTCCTAAATCATGTAGAAGTCTACACCAGGAGTCTTGTTTTACCCATAACTAAAATGTTCGTTCATGCAGGTGAGTGAACTCTGCAACTCACAATCATGTCTGATATAATGATGGATATTTAATTCCTGGTGTATGCACTTATTACAGGGATCCCTGATTTTCAGAAAGAGATTAGCTTTTTGTTCCTGAAGAAGAAAAGTAATAATAGTGTAAAAACAAAGAGTATAAAGCTAGAACAAACATTAAAGGAAGCCAAAGTATATTACATTTGTGCTGTTACTTAGAGGTCTTTTGATTTTTAAATGCAAGAAGTCAACACTACAGGGCTGGCACCACCATTTTGCCTACAAAGGGCAGCACCATCCCTCAGGAAGGAAAACAGTGAGTTCTCAACAAGGTGGATTTCTTTTCCCCTTAGTGTCAGTGAGACCCTGCAGGCTGAAATGTGCCCATGTTTGATGGGTTAAGGATTTCACTCAAGTGGTTCTTGGCAGGTGTGAAATAACCGTTGAAAACAATCTCATCTGTAAAACAAATTTGGCTGCACCACATTTTCTCACCATATACCATGTGTTGACTGATAGAGTGTGAATGACAGGAATTAAGGACAGAAAGGATCTATTAACTCATCCACCCTTCTGCTACCACGTCACTCTTATTCCCTAACATGTATTCAGCACTACGTTCAAGTCCTTTTATGAAAGGTGCATATGGACTTCCACCGATTCTTTGCCAATGCACAAGCCTGACCCTTCCCCAGTTAGAAAACCCTTTTTAAAGTGCCGCTTTTGCTTAATTTCATGGCATTATTGCCTTGGCCTGTCCTTGGCATACTTTTAAGTCTCTTTCCTTTTATTTTCACTTTTGTCACACCATTCCTGCCAAATGCCACAGCAAAGGAGCAGATTTGCAAAGGCAGCATTTTTTAGCATCCTCCAATTTTTCGGAGCACCTCTGTACACAACCAAATGGCTGCTGGTGAGCAGCTATTAAAAAGAAATCAGAATTATACAAAAGGGCAGCAACAGACTTCTGCTAGTGGAGGCATGACTGAACAATTACTGATGAGCAGTGAGCTTTCCTGAATGTTGCTATATCTCATGCAGTCTGTTTATGAAATGTTAAGAACAATGCATTTTAAAACCCTCAATAAGTCAAAATTTAAGGTTTTCTCTTGGTGTTTAAGCCTTTCTACAATGAAAACTGAAAGATTTGTGTAACTGGACTAGTCTTCTGAATTCTTAAAATGTCAGTCGCATCCATGGGTAATTGCATATGCTGGTTTCAAGTACACAGATATGTCATAGATGGAATTATGATTAAACCAATTTCATAATTAATAATAAAATTTATTACGTGATCGTGATCAAAATTTAGAGTCCGAAATTGTCCCAACCACAACTTGGTCGTAATCACCACAAGTCTAGGAAACAGAGTGGTCCCGGGGATCCAGCTCTGGGTGAAACCGTGGCCTGACAGCGTCAGAGTCCCCCTCTGTTTTCACGCCAGTGTCCCGGTGCAGTGGGGTTTTATATTCTTTATTTAGCCCCCAGCAAAAGTCTTTATTGTGGACTGCATGTTCATGCAGTCGTCCTTCACGGAGAAACTATTCCCGGCAGTCGATGATTCCCGGTGGTTGATCATCACCTGGTATATCACCCAGGTGTTCTCTGAAAAGAAGGACGATTTCCGCGGCGGTTGCATTCCCCGCTTGTAAGTGAAGCATATTTCCCGTGGCTCTATCCATCTCTCCGCTCTGGTGCTGAGTCTGGCTGATGAGTCCTGGTATTTGGGACATCTGTTTCCCTCAGCCATGTAACGACCTGGGAGTTTCCCGATGGTCGGTGGGCTATTGTCTCTTGCTGGCTCAGTTTATTAAAATGCTAATTAGGTGCCTTCTCAGTTCTCCGCAACCTAATTCAGCAAGTCCCTTTGGCTTGGCTCTTATACCTCTATAATTCCTAAGAACATCTACAACCACAACTTATTACATGCATACCAAAATTGCACGAATTATACCCATATATAACAGATAGCTTCCTGTAAAATGTATTTTCTCTTACAATCTATACTGGTGGTTCAAAATGAAATTGCATGTCCTGAAAAAAATATGCCACTTAGACCATGCCAGTTGCTCAGTATGCTGAGGCCCAGTGTCAAGAACCAGACTCTAGATTCCCTTCCTACCTCAACCTCTTTCCTACAAAGGTGACAATGCCATAGAAATCTGAAGCACTTGTGTGGTTTAACATTTGCCCTGAGGTGATTCAGCATTTGATTTAACTGAAATCTTCAGTTGCCTCCATCCTCTTTCTTCATAAAAAAAGTTGCCCTGACCTTAAAAAAAAGGAAGGTAGGAAGGTCTTACTACTCAATAGTACCTTCTAAACTGCATGGTGGCCTTGGGGGGAGGCTCAGAATCAGGATTGATCATTTTCTGACTGTGTCAGGTCACATTAAACCCACTAGTGCCAGGCAGCAGTCTGAGCCTGAGTAATGCCCCACATTTTGCTGAATGTAGAGCTAGAAATTGAAGGTGAGCACGCAAAGCTTATTTTAATAGCTTAACAGCACATGGTATCTTTTCACAGAATCAGAAAAATAGAAGATAGGGAAAGCCATTTTCTTTGTCCAGTCTTAAGCTATCCTCTATCAACAAATTCACTGTACATATGAAAGCAAGACTATTTTTACCGTGAATCTCAAGAACACTATAATAGAATCCTAGAATATTCTGAGTTGGAAGGGATCCACAAGGATCATCACATCCAACTCTTCAGTGAATAGCCTGTACAGGGATCAAACCCACAACCCCGGCATTATTAGCATCATGCTCTGACCAACTGAACTGTATTTTCTAGTTTGTAGCTGTCTCAAATCAGTTTCTTCCACTTTTTCTGAAGTGTTATATCTCATCTGTTATTACCACCAGAGCTCTGTCAATAAAGCAGGCATCACTAGTACTGAGCAGTGGCAGTTTTATGAAGAATCTTCAAGCTTTTACTCTTTTGAATGGCCAACAACTTAAAGTTTCAAAATTCTTCAGAAAGGAAATTCAAGGACCTAGGGATAAATGATTGTAATAGTCAAGATATCTTATAATATTACTGTATTACTGTTAATTTTTCAACTGCTATGTTGAATTATACATAATATAAAACATATTGTACGCATACTTAAGAGAGAGAAAGATATGCATTACACACTGTAACAGTTCCACTTAAATATTGATAGGGAAATCTTCATGAGATTCAAACATTTTCCTGTTCACTTTGTTTAGGAGGAATTCTAGTCTGCAAAATAGGTGTGATTTCTTCTGAACTTCAATATTAACACACTTATGCTGCACATTCTCTAAAAAATGTTTGTCAGAAATGTAGTCTGGCACCTTTTATGTTTACTTTGTTCAACCACAGTAAATGACATCTAGACATATGCCAAATATATTTCTATTTTGTTCCTTTCATGTATACTAAAGTATGCACAATGTACATTCCTCAGTGGACTGCAACATGTTCTGAACGTAAGTATAAATAATTTCCAAGTCATCAGACACATAAACTTGATGTGCACACCTTCTTAAAATAAATTTTACTCAAGAGGGAGAAAACCACATTGTGTTCTAGTTTAAAAGCAGGGAAGAGGTATGGGCAGAAATTTTTTATTCAGTTTTGCATAGAAGAAGGAGGGATGCTCTGCTGCCTTTCAATAGACACTTCTGCAGAACAGCCTGTAATTTTATGGTTCTACAGAGACTTGTCACTTTTCCAAGTGTTAAGTACTGCTTTTGTTTTAAAATACAGTTCCCTAAGGAACTGTGAGTACTGGTAAGGGTCACAGAAGAACTGCACTGACAGCTGTAAAAAATGTTCAGCCATTAGCATGAGTTAAACAGTGCCGATGTGGTAGGTTAGGGTCCACCTTTAATTGTTTATATTTATGACATTTTTTGAGACTCCAAGCAAGTTGTATGTTCCTGAGGAAACAGAAAGTAGTCTTGGAGGACAAAACTTGCCCAGGGTTTTATTTTTTCATGTTGTCAGTTCAAGGAAGGACAGTAAAGAGTCCTGAACTTTGAAAATGTGTTCTGATTGGAAAAAACAACAATCATTTTCAGATACAGGGCTAAGGTTGATTATTAACCAGATATTACAAGTTTCTAATTGCTGTATTTCTCTCCATTCCCATAATGGAGATGCTCATTACTTCAAGATCATAGCAGTTACACCTGCTTCCTCTTACCCAGGGAGTTACACAAGAAAGATACTTGGTGTCTTTATATTTTGCACCAATAAATAACAAGGCATCAGCCTGCAATCTAGTTTACAGAAAGCTTTGTGTCAAGACACTGCAGAGCAAATCTTTAAAGCTTGGGCTGCTAAGCTGCACCAAATAGGTCCGCCTGCATACCTCATGCACATGAAAAACAGATTATTGCATATTGCATTATTTTTATTCAACTGTATTTTGGTAATGAGGACAATGTATTTGGCATCCACTCAACACACACAGAGAAACACACACATGCACACACACAGTCTTCTTTCACGCAGTTGGGGAGAGTATTGAAATTGTGGCCTTACATAATGTACAGCAAATAAATAAGCAGCAGCTAAATCTAAGACAAAAAGTAATTTGATCTCACATAGTCCAACTGAGTAAATATAGCTGCTCTTCATTAAATTTTGGGTTTCATTAAAAAGAAAGCTGGACAATGAAATGAAGATGAGAAAATTGTGAAGAGAAGAAAGGAGTTTGCTCCCCATTGTTACTATAATCTCAGCATTGTCTCTATCAGTGCTCAGAGTGGCAGTCTGGTTTTACTTTCATGTCCTTAAATTAATATTTCCCTCACTTAATTATTTGTATTGGGTTTGTATGGCCAAGCTTTTGTAGCTGGGGTCTACCAAGGTGGCTTCTGTGAGAAGTTTCCAGAAGCTTCCTCCATGTCCAGCCGAGTCAGTGCCAAGTGGCTCCAAAGGCCAACAAGCTGCTGGCCAAGGCTGGGCAGATTAGAAATTACAAATGACAAAAAAGTCATTGCACAGTTGTAATCGCAGCCAGAAAAGAGTGGGATGAGAACATATGATGGGAACAGCCCTGCAGACACCAGGGTCAGTGGAGAAGGAGGGGGAAAAGAGGCTCCAGGCACCAGAGGAGTCCCACACCAGAGCAGGGGGATGCCTATGAGGAGGCCCACGGAGAGAGGAGCCCACACTGGAGCAGCCTGTCCTTGAAGGACTGCACCCCATGGAGGAGTGACCCACTCTGCAGCAGTGTGAGGGGGACTGCTGCCTGTGGGACAGACTCACATTGGATAAGCTCATGAAGAAGTGTCTCCTGTGAGGGGGATGCTGTGGTGAGCAGGGGA
>VXBC01002550.1:119748-141627 GCA_013399945.1 Ploceus nigricollis | reverse complement strand
CATTGGTCACTAAATCTAAACAAGTAAATCACTTTGGGTACAATCTTCAGAATACATTCTAGATGGGCAAACACATGAACAGAAAAAGGGATATCAATTGTTTTAATTCCTTTTCTCTAAATTCCCAGGCTCTGGCTTAGGAGAATTCTCTCTGTTCCCTCTTTGACTGAACTGAGAGCTTCTACAGTAAAGCTGGGAAGAAGGGAGGCATGAGGGGAACGTGTTTTTAAGGTCTGTTTTATGTCTCATTATCTTGCTCTGATTTTGTTAGTAATAAATTCAATTAATATCTCTAAATCTAGCCTGTTTTGCCTGTGCTGGTATTTGGTGACTGACCTGTCCCAGTCCTTATCTCAACTCATGAATATAACTTTCTTATATTATCTCTCCCCTACCCACCTGCAGAGGGGAGTGAGAGCTCTGCTTTGGTGGGTGCCTGGCATCCAGCCAGGGTCAGCCCACCACCACTGATGAAGAAAAAGAATTGTGACACTTGTGAAGCAATAATGAAACAGGGCTTACAGACTTTCTGAATTAGTATTCAGGAAATTGGCAGTCTGCTGACCCAGCAGCAACTCTGAGTACAGCAGAGGAGTTCAGCCAGCCTGGCAGCTCAACCTCTGTACCCTGACATGGCTCTAACTCTGGTCTGTGGCATTTTATGACAATATACAAATCTTGCCATTTTGTAGTTAGGCCATAACTTGGCAGACCTGAGATGCCAACACAACTTATAATTACTCTAGGATTGGTAACTAATTTTTTTTTTCTGAGATATTTTTGTAATGTTAAAGGACTTCACCACCAGCTTATAAGTGGAGCATTGGTGCAAAAAGGCAGGACTACACCCAGAATGCTATATAACATGCCTGTATAATATTATTTTCTAAAGAGAAGCTAAATTCTAGTGTCACGGTCAGAATTATTTTAGTTTGGGGATCATATCAAATAAGAAAACAAATTCTCTAAAAAGTAGTCTAGAGCAGTTGCAATGAATACGTACATCTCACTTGTGCAACTCTATTTATTTCAGTGACACCAACACAAGCCAACTGAACACAGAAAATTACTTAGAAGCTTTCTGCTTTCTTTGAGTTACATCAAGATTACGTACTTCATGGTAAGTATACCATCTGAGCAGGCACGCAGTGGCAGCACTCCAACAGCTTTTGCTTTACAGTGAGTTGGTGCTTTCAGACAAAGCAGGTTTCCTCTGATGGTTTCATTTGCTTGTAACAGGGCTGACCTCCATTCCCAGTGGCATTTTCCTAGTACTCAGATGCAGGCCATGGAGCAACTAAGAAATGCTATGCCCCACCTTAAGATTGCACAAGAAAAATCCTGGAATGTTCTCCTGCTATCTCATATCTGACTCCTTCTAACAGCCAGTGCCAGTGGACAGCCACAACCACCAGAAAGGCAACCCACACTTGTCTGATAGTGAGGCAGATGCACTAGACTCGTGGTGTGTGTACCAGGATCACTGCAAGCTGGCTGCAAGCCAGGCATCATGCTAATCAGAAGCTGTGACAGCAGCTTTAGGGGCCTGCACTGGTTTTGGTTGGGGTAGAGCTAATTTTCCTCACAGTGGCTTGCATGGGGCTGTTTTGGATTTGTGCTGAACACAGGGTTGGTAATAGAGAGATGTTTTTGTTCTTGTTGAGCAGAGCTTACACAGAGCTTTCTGATTTTCATCCTGCCAATCTGCAGACTGGGGATACATGGGAAATCACATGTCCCTCTGTGTCCTTTGCAGCTTCACAAGAAAGAGAACAAGCATGAGACCAAGAAAAGAGATGCCTGGTTCAGCAAGGACAATACAGAGCAGCTTCATTTAGCACATTATCATTCTGGGAACAGTAAAGAGACATCATCAGGGAGAAGAGAGCAATGCATGGCTGCAGAAGACAAAGATCTGTGAGTTTCAGCAACAGGGACATACATATAGGAGAGCTCCTGCAAGCACATAGAGCACCTGGAAGTTCATGATGTTCAACTGCTGCCTGCAGGTGCTAATTAATACAATGCTGATAGCCTGGCAAGCAGGACTCTTATGACAAAGATGAGCACATCTCTTGAATTACAGTTATTGCCACTGCTTTCCCCCAGCAGTCCTCAAGACAGCTACTGATCAGCTTTATGGATGATACTGTGTATTTTCCTGTCTTCTGAATTTTCCTCTTCTGTCTACGACAGCTGATGAAGACTTGATTACATCAGGAACTAATAGTCACCGAAACAGATGCAGGGGAACCACAGAGCATGTTTCTGGGGAAAAGTGATCCTTGATGTGCAGTATCAATCCCAGAATCCAGCTGTGAAGCGTTGGCTCCAGTATTGTCTGAAGCAGTCCAGGATGCATTGCAGAAAGAGAAAGACATCAGTTTTCCAGGCAAGTCTCAGTGCACAAGGAGGTGTCACTTCCGAAAGGAGAATTGCTGGGGATATGGTATCAGGGGCATCTCACACAGACAGGAAGACATGCTTTTGGCAAAAGAGACCTTGACTAGCATATTGGGTCAGGTGTCCTAGCTCATGTGGTGTGAACCCCTAGCCAAGGTCTCCTGAGAACACACTTTTGCTTCACCTTCAGTGTGCTTTATTGAAATCACATGCCATCATTTTATTTAAACATTTTGGCCTATTGCCTCAAAGAGAGACTACTGTCCATGGAATTTCTCCTCATGCTTTGTAAAATGGTATTTTCCAGCTGTTTCTGGGCAGTAGCATTTGGTATAACAGGCAAAACAAGAAAATTAAATTACATTTGCACAAACAATAGTTCTCTTTTTAACTGCAACCACTTACATGCTGTGCAAACAGTGCGGGCTCTGTAGTATCAGAAAGATCTTGGTTTGAAAATCTTGATCTTTGGATCCAAGGTTTCTTACCTCTTGGAACCCCCTTGGGAACTCCAGAGGCTGAAGGAGTTAATAAAGCACCACCTTCATCTCCAGAAGAATCAAAGCAACTCAGTTTCCATGGGTCACTGTTTTCACTACAAAAGGAATCACTAGCTGAACAGTTATGACACTTCAAGGCATGCTTCTTGGTCCAGCAGCACCAGCCCTTGTACAGATCCTTTGCAGAATAGCACGAAATTCCTCTCCAGGCCCTCAATTTGCTGGACACTTCACATTGCCCAGCTCCATGAAGACTGTCTGTATACAGCCCTGAATTTTTCTTCCCTTTGAGGCAGCGTTATTGGAGTTTCTGAGTGACAGATTCTTATGGGCAGCTGTTCCTCATGCACAGGGTTTTCAGGGCCTGCCACTGATGTGACTTCAAGTTAATGTACACGCAGTCAGACACCAAAGTGGAAGAAGTAGAAGAGCAGCATGAAAGCATGCTTTGTTAGTTCACTTAACCATAAGATCTGCTTCTGCAATACCTTTCCAGTTCCCTGAGTATAGCAATTTCCCTTCTTCAGTGATTCCCAGGTTTTGTCTGCTTGGCCTGCTACTTTGCTGCTTGTCCTCCATGTGTAACTCCTCCAAAGACAAGCCTCTTCCCTCCATTTCATTGTACTCACATAGGTTACCAAACATGTTTGTAGATATTGTGTAATGTTCAGCAGCAGTGTTCCAGGAAAGCTCTGGTGCACTTTGAATGTAAATTTTCTGATCCTCGTAATTCAGACTTTGTGATAGCACAGCCAAGCACAAAAGACCCCAGCAAAATAGCTGCTGGCAATCATGTTAAACTAGAGGAATACACTGGCAAATATAGATCTCTATAGCAATGCAGTTTGGGTTACTACTAAGTAAATTCAACATGCACAGAAGTCCCAGGTACAATTAATACTCATCCACAAAGTAAAATTTTCCTTATTATATTGCCCATTCTGCTATGACCTGGTCACACAACATGAATTTTTTTAATATTGGATGAGTTTATATCTTTTTCTGTGTCAACAAGGATGGCTACAAACTTCAGATCAGAAACATGGTAGTATAGCGTAACTCAGAACCCAGAGAACCGAAAGGGAATATGGAACTCCAAAGAGACTCGATAGGGCTTGGTGAGCTAAGATTAAGGGGAAAAATGGCACTTCAAAACTTCACTCTTGCACTAATTAAATGTAATCACAGCTGACAAGTAGCTCTTCTCCCAGAGGCTTACTGAATCTGTTTTAAAGCTTTAATTCTCGATTAAATCAAAGTACAAACAGTTCCAAAAGGCATCAGAGACAGCACAGCCACTATTAGAACATTAAAATATAACATCAGCCATCGAACACAAATCAACCGATTTCTTATCTGTCTTGTTCTTATCATGATGAAACCCCCTGTTCATCTCAGTTCAATACCATTCTTTTCCTCTGCTGGCGCTCAGTAATTTGCTCCTTTGTTTACAAGCAGCAATGAACTGTGGAGGTGGAACAATGAACTCTTTCATAGACAGAAAGTCAAGAAAATAAAACCCCTTTCACTGGACATCTTTTGTTCTTGGTGTCTCTCTTTCCTGATACAATGTCTGCTTACGGATTTTCAAAAAATAGAAGGCAAAAGAAGAGATTATTAAAGTTAAAGTGGTCCAAAAGGATACCCTTTTCATAGCACATCTCTTACCTACACAGATGGAATGTCCAAAGGGCAGATCCTTATTGATTATATTCAGATATCCTTTTATAAATGCTGAGACATCTCCGCAGTTACTCATGGTTTGACACTCTGTATATTTAAGGCCTTCATGCTGCAAGTCACTGCAGTAGGATGGGCAGGTACACCTTGGGTGGGGATGGCAGATGGGCTGATGCAGACCCAGGACCCTGCTGTGCTGAAGCACAGTTTTGGGGAGCAGAGCCAGCACTCCTCAGCTCCCTGAATGTGTGGCAAAGCCCACACAGCCATGTTGCACAGTGTCAGAGTGAGGCATGGAGCAGATCACTACAGGAGCACATTGCAGGCACTGGGCCGGGCAAAGCTCCTCCATCTGCTTGACTCATCAATCCATTCTAGTGTTGCTGCCATCATCCTGCCAATGTATCTATGTTGATAAAACTAAAAAGCAGAGACCAAGCCAAGCACTGATGCTCCCCAAAGCTGCCAGTTATGTCCCTTTAAGACTGGGCAAGATTTAAGCACCTCAAAATTTGAACCAAACTTTTATTTGTTAATCAGTAGCTATAGCTAGACAGTTATGATTAAGCAATTGCACTGTGAATGTCGTATGCTTGGCTAACCTTTTGTTTTAAGGGAAATTGATGGCAATCCCAAGGTGAAAGGAGTGTCTGGATGAGAGCCACCAGGGTAAAGTCAGCAGAACTGAGCAGTAACTGGGGGAAAGGTAATTCCAGCAGTGAGCCATCACAGCCACTGACTCAGTGTCCACCTATTCAAAACAGACACCAGACTCAAGTGAGGGGAACAACTGCACCTGCAGACTAAAAAGCATAGGAAATGAGAGATATAACTAATAAGTATATTAGTTTGAGTATTGAGTATTGAGGGGTTTGAGTATTAAGAAATGAACAAGTTATGTAATTGTAACCAATGAATGTTGATTTAGACATTGTTAAAATGTATGAATAGTGTAAAGTTTTAATGATACGTGAGCCAGCATTTCATGGGTTACCACCAAGCTCCCTATTTAGAATAAAATTTATAATAAAATATAGAAATATCTCACCTCAGTGTGTGAATTGGTGCTGTGCATCAGGTAATGAACTCACATCTGAGACAACAACATTACCCAACCAATTAGCAAAATTAGTGGAACTCATGGAAGGTAAAGGAGTTTGCCCATGTGGAGTAACTTGTAACACTGGAGCTTTCTTCTCTCTTTCAGTGGTGCACTAGAAGGTTGAATAATGACTTCCATAAGGATTTCTGGATATTTTTTTTTCATCAGATAACAACAGAAGTTTATGGTTTTAATTACAGCTGGTGAAACTGGAGTCTGTATTCCATCCCCTCAATCACAAAGATCTTTTTCCATGAGAATTTGATTTTAAAAATATGTCCTTATTGTTCCTCTTTTCCACTGTCTGTGTTTCTCTAAGAACAATCTCAAAGGCTTTGTTTAAGTAGTAATTTATTTTCTCCTCTCCAACATATTCTTTTCATTAGAAAAATACTCTGTCATTTGCTACATGGTCTGTGTCCTCTGAGAAATTGAGCAGCTCCTGAAAAGTGTGAGTGCGTAGCTCCTCATAAGGGAGGTCCAAGACAGCATCCCTCAAACAGCACTGAGAGGGAACTAGGAAAAGGCTGATTGCAATTCCCATCAATCTTAAAAGCAGATGAATAGCTGCTGTGAGAACAAAGCCTGTGTTCGTTGGCAGAACGAACTAAAAAAATACAGTATTATAGGCCTGGGATTTTGATTCTTCTCCGAGCACCTTCATGTTTAATACTCAGCCTCTTAGACTCAAAAAGAAGAGGAAAAGGAGAGTGCTGTATGTCATCAAGGAAGAGAGGCCAGCAGTCCAAGCTGCATTACATGTCTGTAGTTTTGTTGTTTAATGTTTTAGGAAACTCAAATCAATTGGGCTTCTACCACCAGCAGCCACTCCTTTAATTCAAATAATGAGAAAAGTGTCAGGACTCCTTATCTCTGTTAAAGACCTATGTGAAAGGTGGTCAGGAGATCTCAAGAAGACAATTCTTTAGTTTAAGGGGTGGCTTCCTTTCTAAAAATCCCAAAGAATTATGTCCCCACTTTTCAGCTTTCTCCACATCTGTCATGAATAGGTGATTTATGTCACCTTAAAGAATCACCATCACAGTTCTTTTTTTTAAAAAAAAAAGGTTTAATATAAATTTCCAAAAGCATAACTTAACAAAGTTCAATGTAAGGTTCACTGTATTACCTATTACATGAATGAAACATACAAAGGAAAATAATATTTAAATCAATTCATGCATGCATAAAAGCACAAAGAAGTATGTACAGATGGATATACCTGTTAAAAATTCACCTCAAGTTCAGTGAAATACTCATGTTAGATGTCTTTGCACCTCTCAACAGGTGAGGGTTGAGCTTCAATGAAGGAAGTATCAAGCCCAGATCCTAATGCCAGATTTTGGTGGCCCAAGTGTTGTACAACACAAAATTGCTGAATTCCAAGAGGTGCTGCAATGGGAGGGAGGTGCTGGGGCAGCTACTGTGGCCCAGCAGAGCTCAAAGAGCCTCATCCAGGACTGATGCTTAGGGCTAGATGTAGCTGTCTGTCAGTTTTCCTCCTGGCCATAACCTGGGTTGGATTTTTCCTCAAAACTCCAGTAAATATAATATTGTTTCATGCAGGCAAATAGTACATGTAAATAACAAGGCGTTAGACAACAGCAGTTGGTTAGACAGCAGAATTTCCAAGGAACACGGGTCTCTGATAAGCTCAGAGGGAGCTTATGGCCCATCAATCAAGGTGGAGGCCTAAAAAGAATTCCTGGGATGTACAGCAGCCAGAGTTGGAGGGTAAGAGACCATTAAAATCAAACACTGGAAGGTTTATTAACATTAGCATGACAGCAGATGAAATTTTAAGTAGCAAAAAATGTATGCAACAGTATAATTAAAGCTGGTAGCTAATGCCTAACCTCAAAGGGCCTGAAATAAGGCTACCCTGGCAACTCTGACTTTCAAACATTAAGTTTCACAATGTTGATGTTCCTTTCTCAGAAGTGTCTGGGCTACAAAGTATCCACTTAAAGCTTTATGGAAAGTCATGTTTCTGACTGTATGGAAAGCATAAATTTTTATAAAACCTAAGCTTCAAAGACAACCTTGAAAAATACGAATTTTTAAAATATTCTGATTGATTTTAGTGGGGGAAAAGAAAAAAAAATTAAAGAAAGTAAAAACTGACATGATTCTGCAAAGTTTAAGGTTCAATGAAGTCTCTCTGTTCCTAAAGATGAGAAAAATGCGATTGTTACAGTCACCATGGAAAGGTACACTAACTGGATCTCACTTTTGAAAGTCATAAAATAACCACAAAACTTTCTTACCAGAAAAGTACATCTTAACTCTTTGTCCTTAAATTGAAAACCTAACCACTGCTAATCATTGCTACTTGGAAACCGCAGTATATTCAGTACCAGAATGTCTCTTGTGACCTCTTGCCTCATCTTGCAAACTTCTGCTGAGCTGATGAATGAAGCCACTACCACTCAACAACAGCAGAAGTTCCTCACAATGCTTTTCTCCTTTCTGAAAAGGTGAGCACACACAAGGCTCAGCAAAAGGAATCTGCTAACCTAAAGATGGGTGATTCTTTGTGACACACCATCTGAACGTATACTCATGGGCATATCTCCACCTCTTGTTTCACTATCAACCGGACTGAAAAACTGTGAAAATTAGGAAGTGCTCATGTGACCTTAGAAAAAGCAGATGAAAAAAATCTGTGTAACACTGGAGGTCCTGAGCAAAGGGACACTGATGAAGATGGTGCACAGGTAATTTTCAGAAAAAAACTTGCTATTAGCAGATGCTAAGATTCTTCAGTGGGTGATAAACACTAACAGACAGTTCCTGTTCATTCCCCTAATCAGTAAGGATTCATCTTTTATCAGACATGAAATGATGTGTGAATTAATGGTCTTGTGATCCCTAAAGTTACAGCATGCTGTAAGACTTTACCTAAAAATTTAATTTCAGTAATGTAAGTGGTACCATATACTGAAAATCATAAATATAAGTTTTTTTTTTCAAAAGGGGAAGAAAAAGTCACTGTTACAGATGCAGTCATGTACAGTGACTCAGTGACGACAGACTATTTACTAGGAGACTGTTGCGCGCAAGAAACTGATTCATTACCTGTTGTGCAACAAGCCAATAATTGCCCACTCTAGAGAGGCATTATTGTTTATTTCAAGGTTGCACAAGCCTGGATGCCTGGTGGAATTCCACAAATCAAGCATCCCAACTATTAAAGCTTTTTACTATTTATACATTTTAGCAAACAAAGGAATTATTATTAATTTGCCACAATTATACATATTTGTTACATAGTTCTTATTAATTAGTGTCCTATCTTCTAGTGGTTAATGATTCTCTCACTTCCCATGCTAATTAGTCTGCATGCTCAGTCTGTCTCTTCTTTTGAGTCAGTGGGCTTCTTGGGTTTGTGGTCTGTGAATTGGTGGTCTCGGATTCCCCTGAAGGAATTACTTTTTACCCAGTCAGAGCTAATTTCAGCACAGTTGCTGAGTTGGCTTTATTAGTTTCTCCCTTATCTTGGGAGTTCTACCAGATGTCACATAAATTCTGCATTCTTTGTGTCCAATATCAGTGAACATCCTTTCTTCCCAGGCCTTGTTAAACCTCCCCCTAGATCTGAGATCATTGAAACATGTCAAGGCCTAAACTTAAACAAGGATTTATTTTTCTGATACATGGGCATCATTTAGAGTTTGCCTGTTAGCTGCTATCTGTTTCACAGATTAAATCTCCCTTCTTGTTGATTAGGCTTGAAAGTATACAAAAATCAAACATCAAAGAACATCCTTTCTTAAGAAAACTTTTGCATATTCCACATGTTGCAATAAGAAAGTACATCAAAGATTAATATAAACCTTTGCAGCTGTTTTGTTCTTATCACTTCACCCTTTGGGGACTCAGTTAAATGCACATTTTTAAAATGCTGTGTTTTCTAGAAAATTGGTCCACAGATTATTTCTACCACCAGCTCCTGTGAGCTGCCAGGTAACCCCTTCAATTGATAGGGTGTGACCCCAGCTCCACTTGCACGTTTTGTCAGCCCTTAACTACCCTACAACAGGTAGGCTTCCCTTGTGCCCCACCTATGCAGTTTGATATCCTGTTAATGTGATGTAATTTCACTCTACCCTGACCACAGGAAGGAAAAGAGAGAGGAATTTTTACATGCCAGAGTTAAAAGAAGAAATAATTAACTGTACTACAGTGGGATGGGGATGGGGCTTGACATCCTTAGCTAAAGAACAGAAAAGGAAGGGATCACAAGAAGCCTTCCCAAGAGGCATTTTAGACATGACAGGAATGAGTTACTTCTTTCCTCCGAAGTATAAATCGTGGCTAAAACATGGGGAGGAGAAATTAATCCAAAAATATAAAATCCACTGCCTACACCATAAGAAACAATTTGAAATTTTCATTTGAAATTTTGAGAGGAATAGGAGCATGTCCAGACACTGGCACTAGGTGAGATGCCACACAAAAGTATACAAATACAGCCCATGGGCTCTGCATACCTATTCTTTGCGTTTTGAGCCTGTAAGCAGCCGGCAATCCATTCAAATCCTTTAAATGTAAGCAGCCAGCAATCCATTCAAATCATTTAATAAAAGCCAGAGTTTGGCATAAGCACTTACATGAATGACAAAATTTACATTTGTCAAAATGCGAAGAGTCCTTGCACAAAGGGGAGATGAGAGCCAAAAGCATGGAAACCCTTCCACTACCCTCCTGCCCAAATCTGGACACAAGACAAGACAGTGGCATGCAGACAAGCCAATACTTTGTCTGCTTTTTTTCCTAGAACACACACTAGCACTGCTACAAGACAGCTGCAAGCCGGAAAGCAAAAATCAGTGCACTCACATGCATCTGCTGAGCCAGAAGTCAAGCTAGAAATGTTTACTAATTCTTGGATATTTAAAGGCAGCATCAAGGCAATTGGAGAAAAGCAAAAATCAGAGGTGGGCTCAAGTGTGTGCTGGTTCTCTCTTTATAGAAAGAATGGTAAAATAAATCAATTAAGCAGTGGATGTACCAGGCTGAGTTTCAAAGCCATAAGCTATGACATCTTTTTTGGTGGGGCTTTTAAAAAAATTTTCCAATATATTTTCTAATGGCTACAGGGCTGCTCTAAAGCCCAAGTGGAGAGCCTTCCTACTGACATGAATGAAATGTGTGGATTAAATGGCAGGGTTGTTGCGATTTCTGTATCACAGGAGGGGTACAGGGACAGGATCATCATGACCGTCTACTGTGGAGGATTGCATCCTTTGCGGGAGGACGAGAAAAGAAGAAAATGGGAAAGCAATGCTCTGGTCACCACATGTTAGTGGGCAAGAATCCTAGGCAGGCCCCAGCCACCGTGTGAAAGCAGACAACAGAGCCATGCTGTACCTCACCCCTGCCTTTCCACGATCCTGTTTTCAGTAAAGTTAATGGGAGAGACACCTTAGAAAATCCCATAATAAAACATCAATGAAAAACTTCTGGTATACTCCCAAATAGAGAGGTCACAAGTCACTTGTGCCATTCTCAGGATCTCCACAGAAATATCACTGGTATAATCTTTAAAACTTCTCCTAACTTACCTCATTGCTACTGCCAATGCACTAGACTTATAAAGTCTAGGCCCAGGCTAGAAACCTAAAACAAGATTATTTTCCAGTCAGTGTAGCTCCGTCAGTTCAGTTTAGTACCTTCGAAAGACCACTGATGTCTAAACTGAAACAAAGCCAGCTAAGCTGGTTAGACTGTGGGTAAGCAAACACAATTAGGATTTTCCCATTGTGCTGTTGAGCAAACACAGAGGAAGAACAGTTCAGGACCTTCCCTCCTGTTCCTATAATATTGTCTTGCTGGTAGTGTAAATCAGATCTCCAGCAGGTAGTCACCAAAAGGCTGCTCTGAACTGCTTAACTCACAGCTTAACCACCCACAGGCACCCCCCTGCTCATGCCCTGGCTGACATCAGGGCTTACCTGTACCCAGTGAAAGGTCTGGCCACTCTCTCCTGTCTTTCTGCTACAGGGCAAAGTCACAGAACCTGGTTTAGAAGCCAATAAAATTGCACATAACACTTAGGGTAATTTTGCCATGCAGAGGGAAGGGATTAATACCCAGTGCTCAGTCACAAAACTTTCTAAGTATCTGTTTGCAGGACATGGTGAGGTATCATGACCGAAAAGTCATCAATGTTTTCCAGGTGAATTCCTGTGAGAGGCTGAAACTACAAGCAAGAGATACAACAAGAAAATTTGTAGACAGAATTTCCATAGATTTTTGTATTATCCTCGCATTACCAGTTTCATTACTTTATATTATTTTGGAATTTTATCAGTAATGACACTTAGACTACATTTAAAATGTTCTGGGATAGACAGCCTCAAGTCTAGAGGGTAAACACACTGTTTTCTATATTAACAAAACACTGGTATTTTTTCCCAAAGAATAGCAAAGAGAAACAGGGAATAGAAAAATGCAAACTATAATCTCTTCATGGTTCAGTTGTCCTGATACCCTGAGACTGTTATTGTCATTTTCTATGCCCTGTCACATGTGCATCATTGGTACCTTCCTTGGGAAGAAATATTCATCTTGACTATCTATTTGCCATAAAACCAAAAGAGAACAACTGGTATTTGGTACCATCCACAGGTATTTCTACAAGGTTCTGGTTAGGCTTAGTAACTACTACAGTTTTCTATCTTTGGTCTAATTCTGTTGTCCTAATTGCAAGTATGCAATGCTCATATTGTTTACATTTTGCTCCATTACAGACAGTTAGAGTTTCACAATCAATTACAAAAGGACATGACTAACATATGTTATAAAATATTAGGGCTAATTGTGCTCCTCTGTTGGTTGTCACCTTTTATAACTATGCCTTATTCTCAGTTACATAATTTTAACTATTTTGAGGTCATCATTTTGAGACTGATGACAATCACAGTTATGTTTCTTTTGGCTCCTTGAGTGACTCAGACAATTTCCTAACTGCACCAATTTCCTCACCCCTGGCTTTGATCCTATCAAGAACTGGCTTCAATTCCACTTTCCTCAGTATGGCTCCAATATTGTTGAGTATGCAGGTCAACTAACTGGGCTATGCACATCCTCAGGTGATGTGGAATGCCAAGGTGAACCCCAGACCCCAGCATTGTCCCAGTTTGTACTTGACAAGCAGTCTTGTGGAAGAAACAGAAAGTGGAAGGTGTGACCTGTTAGCTGGAATTTAGGCAAGTAGAGATGTTTAATTAGTGCATTTACTGACAGATTCCCAGTCTGACTTCATGCATCACACTGCCTCAGTAGCACACAGGTGCCCAGGTTCCCTGTATGATGTCCCTTCTCCCTGGTGACCCCATCCTACATATCCACTCTCAACTCTCTTTTTTGTCAAAGATTGCATTTTTTCATTGACATTAGAAAAGCATTTTTGATTTCAAATGGTTTCTTAATTTTCTGAGGACGCGGGAAGAAGTTTGAGATTGCCAAGTGAATCGAAACAGATTACAAGATGCCAGTGCTACAGTTAAGTCTGCAAAGAGGCATCTCTGTCTTTGCCAGGAAAAAAAGTATAATATAGGAAGTCTGCTATATTGTACTGAAAAATCACTCCTGTTCCACCAAAATATCTCTGGTATTAGTAAAATGAATCTACTTTCCTATTCCTCCTACAGATGAACAAAACCACAGGTACAAAAACATAGCTTTGGCATTAAAAGGTGTGTGCACCAGAAGAGTCTGTAGCACAGAATCAGTCAGAGATAACATCATCAAGATGTATCTGTTGCATAAACTTGCACCACAGTTATCTAATTCCTAATTTGGCTAAGAGGCAGCCAAGAACTGAGATCTCAAAATGAGCAGTTGTACATGCAGAACATTATTAACAGATTGTCTACTTAAATACCCACCAGCTGTGTGTATGACTTGTTGTGGACTGGAAGAGTGAAAATTTCCCAAATATATAGCTACCAGTTAAAAAAAAAAACAAAGCCAAAGATTATACAAATATAAATTCAGATTATTAATTATACTTCAGATTTACCCTTTTTTGCCAGTGAAATCAAGACTTCATTAAGCTCTCCCATACTCTATATCTTAGTTTTGTGTTTTATAAGCTATACTAATCATTTTTGTCAAAACACTACTCAGGCATATTGCTTCCGTCTTGCAAAGGCTAGTTCCTTTGAACAAAGGAAAGAAATATTTTCAATGTTAAACTACACTCAAAGGTTTAATTATCCTCTGCTGTGCTTTTCAAATGTTGAAGTGATAAATAAAGGGAAGTTGAAAAATAGGGGTGAGATAAACCTTTATCTGGGTTACCCAAAATGGGTAACCCAAAATGTTATTGTAGTCGTTATCTACCTGTGCTCAAAATTGTTACTGTCTCTTCAAGACCCTGCAGCCAGAAATGAAACCGCAGGGCAGCAGAGTTGGGGGGGTTGGTCTGTTTCATAAGTCAGAGTCACCAAAGCTGAGTTCTCCTGTTTGCTGGCTTGACTCTTAGGCTGTCTCTTGTCTCTTACCTCTCCTGCTTCTTGCCTCTTGCCTCTGGCAACAGTAGCAACCCAAGAAGCTGCATTTCACAATCAAAAACCGATTCAGAGTGAATTTTGCAGCAGTAACGGCCAGAGGGTACCATTTTCAGTGCTTGTTTTTGCCCCTGCAACACATCCATGTGAAGAGCAGCATTGACAGCTATGGAGTACAGGAGGAGGAGGCAAGACAGCAGTCTGACTTGCCCGAGTCGGCTGCTTGCTCTCTGCTGCCCACAGTAGAACATCATCCCTCCATGAGTTCCAGCCGCTGACGAATTACCAGCCCCTGAGCGAGTACCAGCCGCCAGAGCTGCCAGCCGCACTCTCAGACAGAGCTGCTGCTGCCGCCAGAGAGATGGACGGGGAGGGCAGGGCTGCCGCCGCTTCCCTCTGTCTCCCCACAGCGGTCGGCAATGGGGCGCCATAGTAGAGGTCGCTCTGCCAGCTGGAGTGTCACTCTGTGCCTGGGGTCAGTGAGATTTCAGCACCTCAGTAACTAGTAATGGTTACTGATGTTTTTCACCTGTTGCTGTTCTGGGGTTTTTTTGTAAACTGTTATTTTTTCACTTACATCTACTCATAATTGCTTCTCCTTATTGGTGGAAAGGGATTGGCTAACCTACAGGGGAGGAAATTCACTTTAGACTGTGCATCCCCTTAAATTGTCTTAAACCAAAACCCACAACTCCGTCAACAAATAGTTTTGTGAGCAATGCTACTCACTTCCAAAAAATTTAAAAGGTTAATTAAAACCTTATCAAAAATACAACAGAAGACTGAATAGAGAAAATATTACAGTGCGAGCAGCAGAGGATTTTTCCCACCACGCGCTCACCCACACAATGGAGGTTTCGCGTTTTAGCCCCTCCCAAAATTCTGTCCATCGACTCCTTCTTTGCTGCTCAGTGGCGGAGTTTACTTCCTTAAATCTTGATTGGAGGTCAGGTGCTGCCAAAGTAACAAGCCATCCCTCCCAAATGTCCTAAACCCAGGCCACTCCCAGATAACAATGCAAGGGGGGGTAAAACATAACTGTAAGTCTATAAAACTTCTCTTAACATATATATACATAATATTTGCCTTTTAATTGTGTGATTTAATTAACCATCGCATTACTCATCTATCATCTATCACAGTCTGACTCTTAGGAAAGAAGGGACAAGACCAGGCGAACGAGGTGATATTCAATTACTTCTTAAAAACTGACCACTTAAGAAAGGTATCTGCTGGCCACTGCATTTCTTTTCAGGAAAAAAAAATTAGTTACTCTTATGTGTGAATCTTTGGAACACACTGTAAAGAAGGCTTTCTCCAACATGTGCAAAAGAACCTTGCACAGCTTCTTTCTGACGGGATTCTGATGATAGAAAAAATATCTTTTGAAGTACTGTAAATGTTCTGGAAATACCACTACTGTGACCATGAGGACACAAAATTGGATGGACAAGAAAGGACTTCAAATTCCATTGAACTGAGAACCCAAAGCTCCAAGAATTCAGTCCAATATGAACATCTTCATTAAACTCCTGCATGGCTACCTAACTTTAAAATCTGCCTTAGTCATAAACTGTGAGATTTAAGAAAAAAATGTGATGTTGAAACCAGAGGATAATAGAAAGGTTATCAATGGAAACCCATCAGAAAGGATAATGCTAAAAATTAAAAAGTGTTTAAAACAAATAAATAAAGCCCAGGTTCTGAAAATCTAACACACAGCATGCTTAGACATACTGGAAAAAGAAGTAAGAAAAGACAATGAATGTCCAAAGAATAAATACTTCCTTAGAATTCCGATAATTTACATATTTTTCCAGATTAAGAAACGTTTATAACATTATTTTATTATATTGTATTGTATTGTGTTGGATTGTATTGTGTTGTATCATATGGTATTGTGTTGTATCATATTGTATAGTATTGTATTTTTTGAATACATATTTTATCAAAGGACTGTTATAGGGATTTTCAGGCCTATGGTGACTGAGTTTGCAAGACCACTGGTGAGCCTCAATAAATGAAGCCAAAGTGTCTAGGAAGGAATCCCCTGGTGTTGCTCATGATAGGCCTGGAAATCTCCCTTAATACTTTCACACTGAGTGCCAGCTCCCAGTAGAGATTCTTCCTGCCTCTGCAACCTCCAGATTATGAAGAAAACAAATTAAACTGGCCAATCCCACCTACCAGCGCAGTAGGAAAAGTAATCTGATGCCATGGGGAGACATTCATATCAGTAAATTTGCTTCTCAGGCTGTATGTCTAGAAACAGGTTTAACTGAGTCTGTGAACTAGCTTGGCAGGCTGGGCTAATATTTAACAAGGAGAGTACTGTGAGCACTAATGTAGTCTCCAAAGGATTAAACGAATGGCAGGGCACCAAGGATCCTTTGAGTCTCCCACTGTCACCACACATGCTCTTGTCCCAGTCTATTAGATAAATAGGTTTGACAGTTAGTACATAAATCCACACATAGCTATTGACCTGATTTCTAGAAAGGTTCAGTGTAATTGCCACTCTGATCCCAGTACAGCCAGCCCTCTTCATCCCAGGAGAGAAAAACGCATCTTCTGCTAAGAGTGGGGGCTTTATAATAGAAGCAACAAATGTCATTAGATCATCAGGAGGAAAAATACAACATGTTTTATGTATCAATATTATAGATCAATGTTGTAATAATTGTATTTTTTTGCATTTTAATTCAGGTTAAAATGCAAGGGAGCATGCTACATGTGTCTCTTCGGGTCCAGAGATTTGTAGCAACTCCCTGATAGCCCAGCTATCTTTAGATGGCTTAAAAAACAGCAGGAGGACTTCTGTGAGGATGTTAGAAACTTAAATGTTTTAATAAAGAGCAAAATAACAAATCTCTTAACAGAGAAAAAGCGAGCCAGGGTAGAAAAACTTCTTTCCCTGCTAGAAACACCTCACAAAAGCCATTTACTCCTTTTGTGTTCCCCTTTTCTAGGGAATTGCTTAGGTGGGATCTTTTCGCCTTTGTCCAATTAGCTGTCCTCAAATTTGTGTGATGTCCCTTTGGTCCTATAAGATGTCTTTTAAACCCATTAAGGAGAGAAACTTCTGAGCCTCTTTCCTTTTCAGGGAGACAAAGGGCTTCTTGTTTACTTCTTAGCTGAACCCACACTTCTACAGGAGCATGCAATATTATCCAAAATGACAAGACACTCTGGCAAGTGCACCTGTATAGACAGTTCTCCCTGCTGCCATCTGCATTCCCTTCTGTATCATCATTATCCTATATTCTAGGTAAACACTACCTTTAATCTTCTATAAATTAATTCTCTCTCTCTATTTTTTTTTCTTAGTAAGACTATCAAAGGGACAAGCAGAAGCTAGAAACTGTAGAAACTGGTGCCATCAAATATCTGGAAATGGGTCAGGAATGCACAGACAAATCTTCAAGTGCTGAGAAATAAATAAGCAGGTAACATAAAGGCTTGTGGTGACTTTGGAGGGCCATGAAGTACATGCTTTCTCAGAGTTGCTAATTCTGCATATTCTTTATGTTTCAAACTGCATTCTCAGCAGTGGCAGGATGTTTTTTCCAAATGTATCTTACTTCTGGATATGAAACATGAACACTACTAAATCAAATAATAATCTTAATCAAAATTACCTACATTTGTTTACATTTACAAGGCTTTTAAAATACACTAAGTTACAGAGAATTTAAAGACTTGCCAAAACAAGAACATGGACTGTTCTGAAAAGAATCTGATGCAAATGGCTTATAAGAGAAAGTTCTTCGTGAATGTTTTTACATTCACAAATTGAGGTAAGATCATATAAGGTTGCCACAGCAAGAACACTGGGTTGGCATGCAATTAATCCCTTTGCAGAAGCCCAAACTGGCCACTACATGAAACAAGTCATTATGGAAATCAGAGTAATGTGCATCTTGGTTTTCTTGAGTTGCTACATACCTCTCAAAAGTCACTTAAATCAAGATGTTCAAAAGATTTTAAGATGCATTTTACGTAAATGCATCTCTAGGTGTTGTAACTTGGACACCTTGAAGGACAATTAGGCTTCTGTTCAGGGTGGAGCTTACAGGAACTTTGCCAAAGCATGTTCTTTAAAGACTGTCTCAATCTGTCTATGCATCAGACAGCTGGCTTCTCTGGGGATGCATTGTTCTAACCTCTGTGTGAGTTACAGCAGAATTACTAGGGGATACAACGGAGACATTTGAGATTTCTGGTGTGCTTGCAAATCAAATGATCTGTACAAATCTGGTGTTATCAGTTAATGAAATTCTGCTAATGAGTACCTGTGGTTACAGAGAAGTGCCTTTATTAAATTGCAGCAGCTGCCATGATGGTCATTCATGGACATGGATACACTACAGCACACTGAAATACCATAACTCCATCTTCCACAGGCCACTGAACATCTAAAAAATCCAGAAAATAAGCAAGACCTCAGAAGCATGTTAGCATTTTAGTTAGACGAGGGGCTTGGATGCTTCACCAAGTAACTTGTGCTGTCTGAAGGTGATATGCTTTACATAATATAGACTAAATCTTCAGTCAGTCCTTATTATCCCAGAAAAACATTGTAACATAAAACCCCCTAAATTTGCAGAAAGAAATTATTTGTGTACTGATCCCTTTTTATCCAGTGTTTCAGGCATGCATGTATTTGTGGACACTCCTGAGAACTGAACCAAAGTCCAAACAAATTGCTTTTAAGCTTCCAGTACTCAGAGGTCGTCCTTCCTCAGTGCAAAAATGTAAAAAAGACAAAGGGTGTATCAGAATGGAAAATCTGCCCTTCCATTTAAATGTATGTCCATCTAAAGCAGCTGAACATATTTCTTGTAATGTGTTCATTTTCCTTTCAAATCAAACTGTATTTAATAGTCTGCTTTTAAGTAATGATTACTATTTCCTATAGTCACAACTATAGGAAATGGACTGTTGTGTATCCATATGTAGCCATGAAATCCAAATAAAACTTTAAATAACATATAATACACAATATAAGTAATACTATAAAACAATACAATAATATAAAGAACTATCAGAATCAGGGGCTACCAATCAGTTTTCCCACAAAAGGCATCTTTCAGTGAAAAATTAGCATAATCCCTACTGCTCAGTTAAGTAAATAAGTAAACAGGAAGCAAATTTTCAAAGACCAGCAACTGAGTAATGCCTCATATCAGCTCTAGTCTTCTGAAGCTGGCAATGTTCTGTCTTATTCCTGTTCTGAGGAACATTTTTGTCCTGATATGAAAGTTTCAGTTATGCCTTTAAAATTCCATTCTTTAAAATGTTCCATACTTGTAATAAAATTATTTTGGCTTCTTTACACCCAATACCCTGTAAACCTATTCATTACAATGTTGCTAGTACTGCATGAGTCTCCATATTGCAGCAGATGTAAAGTTTATTCCTTTCTATGTCCTTGATCCAGTCTTAGCTCCAAGGCATAAGAATTCCTTGGGCTCTTTTGTGTGAAGGATCTAAGCAGCTTAAAAAGATAAATTTCTTTTATGGTTCCACCAATTCATATTCATAATTTTCATTCTCTGAGGAAATTTACTATAGGTTGGTTTTGACCCAATACTCTAATATTTATGGGTTTCCCACAGAACACCATTTGAAAGAGTTGGGGTGCAGGGAAGGGAGACAAGATATTTTTTCTGAGGAAATTGAAAACAAAAATAGTACTGTCCTGAAGACTTCTTGAGGAGACAGTTAAACTTAGGTTGTTTTGGGGGGATGATGGAGGGGGTGGGTGTTCTTCCTTAGATGTAATGAGGACATTCATAGACCACTATTGTAATATCCTGCCAAATATTTACGTATCTGTGGTAAGCAAATTATAATCCACAGATCCAAATTTACTCAAAAGAATCCCACTTTGAAAAGATAGAAAAGTGAACTGCTCCAAGTGAAGTCGTAGGATGTCACACAGAAATCTAAGTGATTGCTGTGCCCTGACGAATTTATCTTTTTTACGACATACGTCCTAGTATCAGTCAAAAAAGCCTAGTTTACAAATGCATCAGTCATAAGGAAAGGTATTAAGAAAGGCACACTCTGTCCACAGGTAGAGCTGGGTAGTTTATCAGGGTCTGTACAGCTACACAGACAAAAGAATGTTGCCACCCCCATGAGCATTATGTGAACAAGGACACTGTTCACCTGTATTGAAAAAACAGGTGCTGCAGATGCACCTGCTTTCACGTTGCAGCTTCTCTGCTACCTCACCCCTCTGACCTGTTTACCAATCAACACTACAGCCACAACATCCCCCTCCAAATACTCGTCTCTTTTGTGAAAAATTAAAACACACTTGTTGATTCTCCAGGACTGACTGGTCACTTTTCAGACTCTCTGTATCAGGACCTGTGGTCATACCACAACACAAGTACAGTTTGGTCTTTGCTTAGAAGGTGCTCAAAAATACAGGGAAATCCAACAAGGCAAACTAAGGCAATGTTTTAATTGTTAGATACAAAAAATAAAGTACTAGACCGGGCAGAAATTCCCGGCAGTCTGAATGACCCTATCTGACTCCTATTTAAATATAGGAAGGAAAAAAAAAGAAAAAAAATTCAATCAGGATTATCAAGAGAAGTAGATATACACTATAGCAATTTTTCTCAGGAAAATAATTGAGAGGAAGATACATGGCCAAATAAAGCAAATAATCTATCATCTTATTGCATTAAAAAAAAAACCAACCACAACAACAACAACAAAAAAACCTAGCATAATTTAGATCAGTGGTCTCCACTGATAAATTTGTCAGGGCACAGCAATTACTTAGACTTCTGTGTGACATAAAATGATTCCTACAACTTCACTTTTTTGTGCATCCCTATTAGTAAAGCATTTTTGAGCACACACGGCTAGTGCACATATACTTATTTTAACAGTTGTATACATACATTACTGAAGTTCTAGTATTTCCTTCCTGCACCCCATTAGATGTGGCACCCCATCTCATGTGGGCCCACTTCGGACACCACTGATTTAGATCATCTAAGTATCTTAAACAACTGCAGTGCTTTGGAAGACAGAAACATCCAAATATGTGGGCTTCTTCCTTGCAATGTTGCAGAAAAGAGTTGGATGGAGAAATCTCTAATAACTATGGTCAGATATAGTTTTCCAGTCACAACTAAAGACTATCAAACCACGGATTATATTCTGCACATTGATTTCCGTTTTAAAGTAGTGCAGTCATTAGAGAAATTAAACTAGTAGCTGAGCCAGCCACTGGGTAATCTGTTGATGAAAAACTATTTAAAGCACCATCAGAAAACAAGGTACAAAAGTATTAAAGTATCATATATTATAAAGAGGTCTTGAGAGTTGAAAATGAGAGATATGAGAGCAGAATGTGAGGATTTGCACAAAGAAAATACTATGCAGAATAGTCCATGAACTGTCACGACTTTTGGAAGCACAGTAAACTCTGAAGACTGAAATGAGTCTAGACAAGACTGGTGTGTCATTGGCACAACGAGGAAAGGAAATTGAGAAGCACTGGCCAGGATCAACACAGCCACTTCATTGAGGCACTTATTCACCACAGTCACAGAGATTCACAACTCAGCATGCCTTAAATTACACCATAGTAATCATAATTCTAATAATATAATATGTATAATTATAATAATAATTAACTATTATCTTG
>VXBC01002550.1:82372-119731 GCA_013399945.1 Ploceus nigricollis | reverse complement strand
TATCTTGTTGTACCTCAGAACAGGAGTTCACAATATTTTCAGTAGTACACAGAAAAAGAACATGAAGACGCTGTAGTCCAGTCATCCTCTACATTTCTTTTAATCCCTACAACGGAGGCGAGATACTCAAATGTCAGCATTACAGAAGAAAGCAGCAGGGAGAAATTACTAGCAGTCTTTTACTGTCCTTCTTAGGTGAAAACCTAAAATTATATGCCATAAAGTAGTCCAACGTATTTTAGAGAAGAATCGGTGGGAAAGATGGTCACTGTCCTCTGTTGGACTGCATCCCAGATATGTCTAAAAACAATGTATCTCCACCAAAACGTTTCAGGAATGCTACATCTCAAGTCTCTTCAGAGGGCAGATGCCCTTCATCAGGAGGTGAGCTTACAGTCTTTCAAAGGAGTTTTTGGAACCCTGCTCAGATTCCCAAACCACTTATTTTCTGCTTGCCTCATCTGCCAAGTCCTAGGTACCCACGTTCTTGAAGAATTCACAACATGCAACCAGAAACAACAGCTCTAAGACAATGGAAGCAGTAGATTTCTGCTCTACAATGAATACGTTCATCAGAGAAAATTTCTTTAAAAGTGTGTCTCTCAAACAGTCACCCATTTTCTCAGAAGGCAGCTTGTTTGTCATGCTGCTAAGCAAACAACAGTAGGTCCAAAATCACCATCACCTTTTGAAGCTGTGGCTTCTAAGGATGCACATATTCTTTTGCTCCTTGTGATAAAATCGTAGGGTTACGCTGGGAGTGTCCTCCTTTTATGGGTCCCTGACACTCCAAACATCACAAGTTAGAAAAGGTCTCCAAGGCAGTTTTTTTGTGAATCTCATGGTATTTTTGAAGGTTCTAACCTCTTAGAGGATAAAATTCTGTCCAAAATGGCATGTAGAACCAGCTCATCATCATTGGATTAAGTAAAATGTGTAGTTATTTCCTTATTCTTTCTGTTCTGCGAAGCTCTGCTCTTCAGAGCAGTGAAAGAACTATGTTATCAGACAACTGGCAATTAAATTTATAATCGGCAATTTAAATTGGACGTTCTCTTCCCTTTCGGGGCAACGTTCCTGCATTTTTACTTTCCATCTCACAAGACGCCTGGATCTTGTAGGCAAATTTAGGTCAAATAAAAATAAAGAAATAGCCAATAAAACTGTATTTTAAAGGCAATCCACGTTCTCTAAGACCCGACGAGTGTGCCGGCGCTGAGGCACTCCGTCCCTCGGACACCTAGCGGTAAGCAGGCGCTCCGCCAGCGAAGAGCCTTCCCCAGCCGGGGCTCCCGCGCTCGGTGACGTGGCTTTGGGGGAGAACGGCCGGCGCGGCACGGGGACCGCCCCGCCCCAGAGTGGCAACAGACGGAGCTCGGAGCGGCAGCACGCATGCCCTGGCGGGCGGGCAGAGCGAGGCGCCGCGTGCGCCGGGCGGGCTGGGCTCCTCCCTCCTCCTCCTCCTCCNGGCGGGGCCGACCGTGACTCAGGCGGTTGCGAGAAGCGGCCCGGCCGGACACTCCCGTCCGCTGTCACCGCTCCTCAGCCCGGCAGTCTCGCGGGTCTTTTGTGTTCGGGTGTCTGAGGAGGCAGAGGGGGTGGGAGACGCAGTTAAGACGCGCGGCACTGCGGACTCTTGGCAGGGCCCCCCGCTTTGTCTGAGTCAGCCGCCGGACTGCACCCGCCTGGGAAGCGCCCTGTGCCGGTTCGCTTCGCCCGTACCGACACTGGACTCTAGCTCGCCTGAGCGCGAGTGAGCGGCGAATGACCTGCGCAGCCTTTGTGCATCCTCCTTTTGTTTTGTTCCTGTGTTTCTCGTGTTTATCGTGATCCCTCTTCGGAAGGAGGATGTTGAGGCCATTCGGTATTTAGGTCAGTGAGCCCGTTGCTAACGCAGTGCCCGGGTTTTCGGGCTGGTTTCAGCGCGCGTTGGGGCCCTCGTTTTTGTCGTTACACCGCCAGTGTGAGATCGCCCGGCGGGATGGCGGCAGCCCGGCCATGGCCTCGGGGCCGAAGGGGTGACTGAGGTGCGCGGCCAAGTCCGCTAACGGGATTTACCCTTCTCTTCCTCCGTTGGGCTGGTGACAGCGGGGGTGCTGGTGGAAGGAGGTCTTTTTCAATTATCTTTTTCTGTCCTCTCGAAGAGGAGCGGTTGGGTGTAACCCTACGCGCCCCGGGTTGCGGGGCGCATTGGTGGAGCGATGGTTGCCCTGGAGCGCCGATCGCGGGAGGCGGATGCGGCATTTTCTGGTCTGCAGGTCGGCACCCGCTCCCCGCTGGAAGGGAAGGGCAGTTGGATTTCGCCGGCGCCTCCTCCCGTCGGAGCCGGCGGTCCTGCGGGAGGTATAAATAGGGACTGACTTCAGCGGGGGCGGCCGGGCGGCCCGGGCCCGTCACGCCGCCGCCTGACAGGCGGAAGCGCAGGCGCTCGTCCGCCCAAGTGACCGACCCGCCGCGGGGACGCGGCACGGCCGAGCGGGCAGTGCCCCGGCCCGGAGCTGCGGTAAGGGGTCAGTCGGGGTGCGTGAGCCGTAGCGAGGTTCCCGTTGTCCGGAGGCGCCTTGAAAACGAACGCGGGTGAAACCCCGGCCGTCTCCCGGAGCCTGGAAAAGCACGACTTGTTCAGCGTTGGGTAGCAACGTCTTGATCGTTCCGTTAGGGACATGCATTTCAAGTAGTGGAAGACTGCAGACCAAAGGAGCTGCTGAGTTTCTAGTTTGTACTGGCGTATTAGAGTTGGCACCTAAAGCAACATTTAGTAAGTTCTGAAATTTTAGTGCACTAACTTGGAAATTAAGCAAGTCAGTTGGTGTTGGCAGTGTGTTTGATAGCGTATTGATCTTACCTGGTTAGTAACAAAAGGGCAGAAGTAGTCTTTTTCTGTGTTATGTAGACATAGGTCTATGTCTTGTCAAAGATGACAGGATTTTTTTAGATTTCCTCTAGGTGGGTCAGGCTTTGTTCTAGCTCCCTTGACTGGTGTGTTTGGCTGTAAAACTGTATCAGAATAAGTGTGAAGTCTTGTTGTAGCCAAAAAGGACACTATTTATACCTGGAAGGTGTTATAAAGCTATAAATAGTACAGCTATTTATACCTGGAAAATTAAGTCCTGTGACCACCAGCACATAGGATGAATTTTGCTTGTTTACTTTCTCCTGGTTTTGGTTACTGTCATTCCAGAAGTTTAGTTTAGCTAAAGGCACCTATCAGTTGCAGTTGTACTGGGGAAACATAAGTTTACTACTTGCTGTGTGAACTCTCTTAATTAGAAGCATTTTTCTTTACACTGTAATGAATTCACTTTTGGCATTTTTGACTTCTAGCAAGTCTCAGCTGTCAAATATCTCTTACTGTGACAGTTTCTGAATAGAAAAACAGCAATGCAAAGTTTATACTAAAATGTCTTCAGATGCCATATGCGCAGCTTCTGATAAATTTAAATTTTAGTGCAATATTATTACATGTCTTCAATTTGTAGCAAATGCATGATTCCTGTGTTCCAGTTTTATTGCCCTTGGGAGTCAAGGATTTAGCTGCTATGCAGTTTTCTACTAACCTTGCTTTTCAGAGGTTAACCGGCAGTGAAGGTGAAGACATTATTTCTAACATGCTTAGCAGTGACTGGCTCTGGGGGACTTAGTAGTCTTGACACAACCTGATTAGAGAAGGGTTTTTTTCCTTGTGTAAATATGTAAGCTATGTAATAGAACATACTTAATAGTTTGGAGTTGTTATCTCCCTTGGAAGAGTGTTGTGAGAGTAATTGTGGAATTAGCCTCAAAATGGTGTGAGATCAGCGCTGAAAAAATGGTGTGAGATCTGCTGGAGTCTCTTGGCTCTGTTGGAGTCCAGAAAAATAAGCTATGTTATTTGCCAGAACTGTTTTGTGGGTATGAACTTAGTCTTACTTACTCTGCATATCCCTATTAGTGCTCAGAAGCTGGTACTTAAGGAGGTGGTTTTGGCTGTCAAATTAAATTAACCTGCACATGCAGTTCAGTGCTCAGCAAGTATATTATTTCTCAGTATTAGTATGATGACACTTTGTCTTGTCTTAAAGGTTCGGAATGATGTTACTTAGCAGTAAATTGCAGTCTTGAATGGTATATTAATGTTCATATAACCCTCTTTAAGAATGCTGATATCACTTGGTGTGGCAGGTGAGCAGACATACTTAAAATTCTTTTAATTCTTTATACTTTTAACCCAGTAATTGATTTTGGTGACATGCCAGGTCCTAATGCAGTTTTTGATTTTATTTACAGCATCGAGATGACTCAGGAGACAAACCAGACCCCAGGGCCTATGCTGTGTAGTACAGGATGTGGATTTTATGGAAATCCTAGGACAAATGGGATGTGTTCAGTTTGCTACAAAGAACATCTTCAGCGACAGCAGAATAGTGGTAGAATCAGCCCAATGGGTAAGAGTGTGGGGAATTAGTGGGGTTTTCTATATTTCTTTAGAAATAAAATATACAGAGGATTACAAGGAGTATTAGAACATTTTGTTGGAGAACTTCTGAAAGCTGAACTGAAAGAACGGATATTCAAAGAAAATACTACTTTAAAGCACAGTAAAGATAAAAATAATTTCTGTGTAATGTGTTCTGGTTTGCTTCGCATTCAGTCATAACTTGCTTTCCTACTTAGCCACTTCTGTTAGCATTTTCTTATGCAATATGTATTTTGGTTATTAAGTAGACATGTCTTTAAGTAAAAAGTAATAAGCAGTAGCATTGAAAATTTTATGCAGGCAGTTCATAGCTGTATAGGAGACTATTTGATTCATGTGTTTTCTGCTATTTGTTCATAACTTGTCAAATTCTGTTACATAGGAACAACCAGTGGTTCAAACAGTCCTACCTTAGACTCTGCATCTGTACAGAGAGCAGACACTAGCTTAAACAACTGTGAAGGTGCTGCTGGCAGCACATCTGAAAAAACAAGGTAAAATTAAGGTTGTACTGTGACGGTTGAATGAACTGTGAGTGTGCTGGAAGGCCTACAGCAATCCTGCCCTGTTGCAGTGAGTGTCTGCAGAGGAAAAGGGACATGACAGGGCTCTATGAATCCATGTAAATTGAAAAATCATTCAGATATTTGGTGTTGTAGTGCCACAGTAAAAGGAATGTTTTTTGTTTATCTACAGAAGTAATTTGTTATAGGCTTGCCTCTTTCCTTCCAGGGAAACTAAAATATATAATAAAGAAGTGTATTTTGAAGATAGTAGAAGCGTAGGTCAGGAAAATTTATCAATAGTGACTGAACCAGTAGTTCATTAACGAGTCTGAACAGTTCAAGCTTTTATTATTAATGTAAAACTGATGTAAATTGTGTGTTTCACTGTGCTTAAACAGAAACGTGCCTGTTGCCTCTTTGCCTGTAACACAGCAAATGACAGAAATGAGCATTTCAAGAGAAGAAGAATTAACACCGAAAACAGTGACTGAGCCAGGTATGTTCTCAGAGTAACACTGGACACAACCAGTGTCTTAACATGAGTGCAGGGTTTGTTTACTTTGAGTAGCCATCTCCTGTTATGGTGGTGGTCTTAAGAAATGTGTTTAGGGTGCTTTTGAGTACTGTCTCCTCAGAACCTAGAAAAAGGACTAGTTCCAGAACAGCTTTAAAATATATGTTAATTGTTAGTAAAAGAATTTACACTTATGAGGGTGTTTTTAGATCCCTAACATTTGTTTTTAAAAGTGACAGACTAAAATCACGGCAAGGTGTTCTGTTTGAAGTCGAACTGTTGGGATTTGGTATGTTATCTAGCAGAACAATTCCAGCTGACTCATGGCAGTCAAAGTGGCTTGTTGTATTTGGAGAAGGGTGCTTAATAAATTCCATTCTACAGAGAAATGAGGCTCTTGGGGAAGGGAGAATATGTGGTTTAGAAACATTAACAGAAGTTGCTTAGGGTTCTTGAACTAATTGAGTAACCTGTAGATATAATCAATGCATTGTTTCAGGGGTGTAGGGTAGTTGCAGCTTTCATTGCTGTGTGAATTGTCTGTTTAACAGTTTTATTCTCATGCTGGATAGTCATAGCTGGAGTAGTAAAACTTCGATGTCTAAACTATTTCTTGGAGTGAGGCAGAGAGAGGGAGGGCAGCTTGCTTAATCTAACTAGTGAACAACTGAATTCGTACCAGTTTGTTCAAATTGATATCTTAACACACTTGTTTTGTTCTTTAACAAATCCAGACTTTTTTATTTAATTTACCAGCTCTGAAACTGTTTTAAAAACTAAAAGCTGATGTGTAATAGGAAATCTGTTTACTCAAGCTGAAGGTAAAATCTGCTTCCTCACTTTTGAAGTCACTGGGATGAAAATGGCATCAGATGCTACTAAGCACTGTATCAAAGTGGTTTTTATCTAGTTATCTTTGCTAACAAAGACTGGTCTGACACTTGATGTTAATTTGCTCCGTATTTGTACAGAGGGTATTACCATTTTCATAACTCATGGTAAGTCAAGGTTCTGTGACACAACAGTTGTACAATATATTGTGTTTTTTCATTATGTATGGACTAAGAGGGAGTTTTTGCAGTTATTAAATTTATGTAGCTGATGTCATCTGAAGAGGCTTCATTATGTGACTGAAAAGTAATTTCAACTTTGCACCAATATTCATTAACCCATTGTGCTGTGTTATGAAATCCCACTGGAACGTGTCAAGAAGGAAATAGGAATACATAGAATTGTAGTAATGCAAAAGTAATAGGTGATTTTACTTCTCTTAGTTGTCATTCTGCCAGCTGCAAAGAAAGTCTTTAGTTATTGTTGATATATATAACCTGTTTTTCAGGTACTGTGGGCCAGCTGTATGATAGGTCGCACAGCTCACTATTGATTAGAATGGGGGAAAAAATCCAAAGCAGCTCAAAGATACTTAGGAATTGTGGTGAATGATATCACAGGTTGAAACCAGTAAAAGCTGTCACAAGCTTGTGTAGAGATGGTTGACCAGACCAGAGAACTTAAATGCCTCTGGAAAAAAAACTTGAAAACTGGAAAAAACTACCTCCTGAGAGAGCATACCTGTAAATTCATGAGGCAGCCTTGGCTGCTGTGATGCCCAAGTTCCCTTTTAAGTATTATTGTTTGGCACAGATCATAGACAGCATAAGATAATGTCCTTATATACTATTCTTAGGGTTTGTTGGACATCTTCATTTAACAGTGTTGGCTTTATTTAGTGATGCCTTACTCTGTGTCTTGCAGGCAAGAGAAACTGGCCTAGACTTTTTATTAAAAATTCCTGATGCGTCTGGACTAGGCAGATTTTTTATCTTCCTTTTTTCCAGTAGCATCCATTATGTGTTGGTCTTTCAAAGACAAACTGGAACAATGGTAAATAATTCACATCACCTAATAGCAACAAAAGTTAATACTTTCTTTGAGGTATGATTCTCTAAAATAATGCAGTGATGGAGTTGTTCATGAAATACAGTGTAGCTGTAAGCATAGGCTGATGCTAGGGACAATTTCATAATCAGATGGTATTAGATCATGAACTGTATCTTCAACAGTATGAAGTCACATTCTCTTCTGCTAGCTGTTCATCAGCAAAAGAAATTTTGTATGCTTCCCTTACGAATTAGAAAGTTTACAAGAAAGATTACATCTGGTAAACTAATTTTTTTTGGCAGTCTTGTAGCATAAAATTATACTTTTTTTGCTTTTGGAATTGAAACAACTGACTAGAAAGTGGAGAAAGTTGAGAAAAAATTAAACCATGAAGTTTGACAAGCTTGTTTCTCTTGATTTTGTTGGGATTTTGGGTTTTTTCTTCTTTGCTCAGGTTGAGGTTGCAACCTGGATTCGACTTCAGAGCAAACCTGGTGCTAAGACAGTTAATTGTACCTTAACATCTGAAGAAAGGCATGGTGGATGTAACTCTGTTGTAACTCACATGGTTGTTTTCTTGTTGTAACTCACATGGTTGTTTTCTTGTAACTTGTTAAAGTGCTCTGAGTCTTGACTGGCTGCCATCAAAGCCTGTCTATCACTCCCCTCCACAGCTGGACAGGGGAGAGAAAATAAAATGAGGGGTTAATGGGTTGAGATAAAGATGGAGAGGGGTCACTCCCCAAATACCTGTCATGGGCAAAACAGACTTGAATTAGAGGTATGGAGTTTATCATTAACAAGATCAGAGCAGGATAATGAGAAGTAAAAACAGACCTTAAAACCACCTTCCTCCCACCCCCTCTTTACACACCCCCCACATCCTCTGTGCCTCTACCCCAGTGGTGCCAGGAGCCAGGGTTATGGTCAATTCATCACCCAAGGCTGCCCAGGGAGAGGAGTCATTCTCTTGCTGCACTGTGGGGTTCCTCCCACTGAAGAGAGTTCTCTGTGAATTTCTCCAATATGAGTCTATATCACAAACAGCACGTCCCTGAGAACTGCTGCAATATGAGTATATCCCATGGGCAATGGCACCCCTCAAACTGCTGCAGGGTGGGTCACTTTTCCATGGGGTGCAGTCTTTCAAGGACAGGCTGCTCCAGCAGAGGAGCAGAGCCCCTCTCTCCAAGGTCTCCCATGGGGTCACAGCCTCCCTTCTGGCATCCCCCTGCTCTGGTGGGCTCCTCCCTGGGCTGCAGATGGATCTCTGCATCGCTGTGGACCTCCATGGCTGCAGGGGCACAGCTCCTTCACCATGGTCTGCACACAGGCTGCAGGGGAATCTCAGCTCCAATGCCTGGACCACCTCCTACCCCTCCTTCACTGACCTTGGTGTCTGCGGAGTTGTTCTTCTCACATGTTCTCACTCCACTGGTCTCTGGCTGAGATTACAGCTGTGCAACAACTTCTGTTTTCCTTTCTTCTTAAGTACGTTACCACAGAGGTGGTACCACCATTTCTGATTGGCCACAAAGTGGCACGTCCCACTTTGCAGCTACCAGGGATTGGCTCTGCCAGACATGGAAGAAGCTTCTACAATCTTCTGATAGAAGCCACCTCTGTAGCCTCCCACTACCAAAACCAGGCCATGCAAAACCAATACACCACTAAAACTAAATGGTTTTGAAAACAAGTTTATTTAAACAATCGTATTGTTTTAATGCACAGCTTATTTTTAGCATTTTCTTAGACTTTTGTAGGTGATTACTTTGCTAAATGATCAGCCTCTAGTCAGGTCTGTCAGTGTTTCCAGACACAGTATCAGCACTGGCTCAAGGGTGTAGTACTTTTTGTGGCTTTTTTGTTGTTGTTAATCAGAGGCTTTTTGGTTGGGTTGGGTTGGGTTTTTTAATGTAATGCTCTGATTTAGGGAGTAGTGTTATATGCAAGTAATATTGCTTATAAAAAAGTAAACCAGAAATTGAACTGATAATGATGTTGTGTAAGTTACATATTTTAGAAATACCCAAATACTGTTAACTTCTATCCATGCTGTAACTTACCCTTTTGTTCAGCAGCAGCAGTGCTAGAAGACAGCAGGCGATGGTGGTTGGCATGTCTCTTTGCTTTCTGTAAAGCTGTTAGGGTTAGAGCTATTTTACAGCTGTTTGGCATTCAGAATGAGAGACTCTATAATGGTTACCCTTGCTATGTTGTAGGCAGAGCCAGTGTGTTGCAGGTACTATTGTGAGTAAGATGTAAGTAAGGTCGCTTATGATATCTGGTAAGATCAAGATGTAAGTACATGATGTTCCTTAAATTTGGTTGTAATGAGTGCTTTATTTGTTCTGGTTTGTTTTCACACATGGCTGTAGTAGTTTCACCATGTTGCTCACTGTAAACAGTTCTGTTCTATTAGTAATATTGTCTGATATGATAATTCGGTATTGTGTTGAAAATAATTAGCTTATCTTCATGTTTCCCATGTCTGCTGTAGCTTTGGTAAACGCTCCTGATTGACAAATTTCAGAAATGAAATGTCTTGTGAGTGCTGAAGCTGTCCACTGCAAACAAAAGCACTGAGGACCTAACTGCTCATGCTCTGTGTTGTTATTATTCTCATAGTGATACACCACACACGTCAAGTCTTTATGATAACCAAATTAAACTGTGTTTCTGTGTGATACTGCAACTAAAACACATTATGTTGTATTAATGGGGCATATTAAATTAATGTATTAAATACGCAAATAGACGAGTTAGAGTTGGGCATGCAGAAAGTGAGTGGCATTTATATTCCCATTCTTCCACATGAAAGTAATCAAGATGGAGGTTTGTTCTGCAGCCTTTCATCACAGGCACCTAGGTTGGCATAGAAGTTGTAGTTCCTCAGCAAAAGTTTGATAAAGCATAATAGGTACTGCCCATCCTTCCAGACTAAAATTTTGTGTACAAGCACTGTTGTCTTAGATTAACCCCAGCTGGCAGCTAAGTGCTATGCAGCCACTCACTCAGTTCTTGCTCCCGAGTGGTGAGGACAGTTGTGGAGGAAAATACTAAACCCCATGGGTTAACATAAAAACAGTTTAACAATTAAAATGAAGTAAGATAAGCAATGCTGATGGTAGTAACAATATCATTGTAATGAAAAGAGGAGAAAGAGGAATAAACTCCAGAAACATCACAAGTGATGCATACTACATTTGGTCACCACCTGCTGACCGATGCCCAGCTCATTTCCCAGCAGTGATTGGCAGCTCTCAGTCAACACCCCCCCATTTATATATTGGGAAGGGTGTTCTATTGTGTGGAATATTCTTTGGCTAGTTCGTTCAGGTCTGTTTGTTTGCAGAGCACATGAAACTGAGAAGTTTTTGTTTTAAAGTAAAAGCACTATTTAGCAACATGTAAAACACTAGTTTTATTAATGTTATCAGCATTATTATCATACTGAATCCAAAATACAGCACTGTACCAGCTACTGAGAATAAAATAACTCTATCCCAACTGAAACCAGGACAGTTGTGCTAATATGCAGTATAGGGATTGTATTGTTTCCAGTACTTCTACTACTACTGCTATTGTTCCAGCTCCAGAAATGCATCTAATGTCTTTTGGATGACTTCTGACTTGACGTTTTCTCTTGTTTTGTTTTTTCTATTTCTTCAATGGTGGAAGTTGGCAGTTAGCTTCATCAAGTCACAGTCCTTAAAACAATCTCTTTCCCTGCACTTTCAAGAATTTGTGCCACTGTTATCCTTGAAGTTTAAGATGTTTAGATTTTATTTTGGTGAATTTTTCTTTAGTCAGAGAAGCTTCTAAAAACTTTTTTCTGTTACTTTTGTATCCCCTTCTGGGTCACTTCAGATATGGGGAATGTTAGAAAATAGTACTGATTTATTTTCAACATGTTTTCTTCAACCAAATTATTGGATTCATTCCTTTCCAGGGTGAAATCTTGGTAATACTGATATATGCTTTTTTTTTGAAGTAGCCATACTGTTTTATATAAGAAAGCTACTGACAGCTTTGAACATTCTTTTCTTAGAGTGGTTTTTAATTTCAGGCACTCCCATGAGTCTAAGAAGAACTTTATTCTTCAGTTTGTAGAACCTTTTTGCATGTAGATTGAGTAGCTGTTGTACTTTGTCCTGTGGCTGACTGGTTCCATCAGTGGCCTTCCTGCTCCTCTTGTAAAGATGCATCTTATCTTTAGGCTACATTTGAAGGAAATGTTCCAAAATTTGTGGTGAAATGCCTGTATTTGTAGACTTTTTCAGGCGCCTACCTCCAGTATAGGATTATGTTAGTCTTTATCATTAATTTGCTAGTATAATAGTCATTGTTGGCCATGATGGTAATGCATATTTATAGTGCCTACAGGCACTTTATATTTAAGAACAAAATAGTGTCAATAAAAGCCTACCCAGTTCTGAAAATCAGTTGTCCCTGAAGTTTTTGGTGTTGTACTACGAGAACTGATCTGGTAAAATTCTGGTAAAACTTAGTAAAAATTGAAGTAAATCTTTGCAGGTCTTGAGCCAGAGACAAGAAGGGACATGACCAAGGTGATGGAGAGGGCTACACGGAACCATAGAACCATTTGGGTTGGAAAGGGCTTTATAGATCATCTGGTTCCAAGCCCTCTGTTCCTGTGCATCACGACTCTTGGAGTAAAGAATTTCTGCCTAACATCTAATAAAATTCTCTCTTGTAATTGAAAAGTGTTTCCCCTGGTCCTATCACTCACTGCCCACGCATAAATCTATCCTGTTTTATAAGCCCTCTAAGGTTGGAAAGGTTTCAATAAGGTAGTCCTAGAGCCTTGTCAACTCCATGCTGAACAACCCCATCTCTCTCAGCTTGGCTTCATAGGAGAGGCGCTTCAGCCCCCTGATCATGTTTGTGGTCCTCCTCTGGTGTTAACCAAGGAGATTCACATCTTTCCTGTGCTAAGGACCCCAGAGCTGGATTCAGTACTCCAGGTGGGTTCTATCAGTAGCAGAGTAGATGGACAGGTCTTGAGCCCATTTCTCAAGTTTGTTCAGATCTTCCTGTCTGGCATCCCCTCCTTCATGCTGAGGGTGCGCTTAATCCCACTGTCTGTGTAATTGATTAAGATGTTCAAGAGCAGGCGTCCCAAGACAGGGCCCTGAGGGATGCCACTCATCACCGGTCTCCACCTGGCATAGAACGACTGACCACACCTCCCTGGCTGTGTCCATCCAGTCAATTCCTTATCCACCACATAGTCCGTCCTTCAAATCCATGTTTTTCCAGTTTGGAGATCAGGATGAAAAAGTGCACGCATGCCACTAAGAGCTCTTTTACAAGCTGGCGAGAAGTTTTAGTGGTGAGGAGTTTGCTTCTTCTGAACGCTGTTACTGAGGAAGTAGGTTGACAGGTACCAGTAGCCACTGTTTTACAGCTTTTGGCACTTTTTCAGCTACCTGTTCTGTGGCGATACGTAAATCATTTAGAACACTTTGATTAACACTATGATTAACACTATGAATTTAAGTTAATATCTTGAGGACTGGAATTGTACTTGCCCAGTTGGATTTGTCTTTTATGTTAAAGGAACCCTTTTGTGACAAGCAACTGTAAGAACAGTATTTTGATTTAGATAGACTGCTGATGTCATGGCAGAACAGCTGCAGTTTTCAATATTTTTCATCTACAGGTTGATGAAAAAGGAATTTTGTCCTGAACTTTAGAGGACAGGGTAGGCAGCTTTTTCATCTGTCCTTGCCATTACTCAGAAGCACATCTTTGAACATTTAACATCATAAAAGCCAATCAGACTTAAAGTCTGCTGGCATAAAATAAGAGCAGAATCCTTTATTCTTGGAGAGTAATAAGTGGAACACTTTATGTCCCCTCTTGTCTTGGTACCTTTTAGTGACCATTACTGCATGTTTTGTACTGCTTTTCTTCTTTGGAAGGTGTTCTAGTTGTGGGGGAAGGATCCTGTTCAGCAACCCTTTCAGGGAATGTGCTGCTGCAGTTTCTTAGAATCACTTTCATCACTTTACACATTGTGGGCTGCCATTGTTGCAGTTTCTCAATGCAAAGATGGAAGTATGCTTGTAGTAAATGGTAACATTTTCCCTAGGTGAATTTGTTCTCAGAGGCTTTGTTTTTGTGGTAGAGTGATCTACTAAGCTGTCTTTTTGCCTTGGTAATTCCTGGGACGTTTTCATTTTTGCATCCTTGTTGACATGTGTTAGGCAGTGAGGTAAATGGTTCTCTTCTCATTTTCATTTTTTCTTAGAGTATGTTGTGACTGACTTTGTCACTGTTGATTTGCCCCTCTACATTTTCTTTAGCATGTGATTGAAACAGCATGCATGCTCCCAGGGCTCAAATGTTTAAATTATTTCTGACATAGAGGTAGCTTTCCCTTAAGTAACTACACACCAAATTGCAATGTGTGTGTTTCTGGTTCCTCTTATTCATCTGTCTTGGCTTACAATTAGCATTTCATTTTGAAACAAACTAGCAATATAACAAATCATAAAAAAATAGATTTGACTATACTTTTGGAGAGGTGTTCAGTCTTTATTTTTTTAAGGTCATAGCTGACAGCTCCTACCCAAGTTGCATAACATCCAACAGGTACCCTCAGTTAGTGATATTGCTGGCTGTTAGGCCAGTTTTTGGTCATAGGCTCTTAGTAGACAAACTGGTACTGAACACTGATTTTCTTAGGATTTAAAGACAAGTTCAGAGTGTCATAATTGTTCATCTAGAAAATCTTAAAACAAATTGTTTTCACAAAAAAAAGTTATAAAATATATGCAGTGTGACAAAAAACAGGTTGTAAGTGACCTTGGTTGTTCATTAGGACTGTTGCTATGATGTAGAGGTATAAAAAATATTAGCAGTCATTCGTTCTACTGCATGAAGTCTCTTGGTGATGAGCACTGACGTTTCCCTGTTACTTCTGAGAGTTTGTTGCTTATAAGTCTTATTTAGATTATGAAGTCTTGCCTGGGGTCTTTTTTGTATGGTGAATTGTGAAGTTTTCTATGACAATGCAAACACAGTTTTAAAAAGCAAGTACTATTCAAAAGAATCTCATCTAGCAAACCGTATTTATGTGAAGTTGACTGCAAATACATCCTTGAGGCTTATGTACTCCATTTATTATGAAATGCATTTTGTAGTTAATAAATGTTATGATAGATGTTATCATACTCTGAGAGTGTTCAGCAAACTTGTACCAAGAGCAGGTATTACAATTGTGTACAAGTGCATCTCTCAGCTTTCCTTAGTTCCAGTTTTGGATATGAAGAGGATATCAATTTAAAAAATTAAATTTTTGGGATAAAACACTTTTTTCAATAAAACAGTCGGGCCTAAAGAGGCAATTAAGAAAGTATTCATTTTGACTGTACCTACTTGAACACCAAAACTGAATTAATTTCAAAAAATACAGATATGCACTGCAAATCTACACTTTGTTATTAAAATGAGGTCTCTTTAGAACTGTGTATCTTGTAACTGTGTTCTGGATCTGTCGCAGAATTAACAGTTTCCTAGCTGCTGTCTTGGTGAACTGCTTTACATACCTGACTTCACTGCAGAAGTGGCAAAACAGCCCAGTACTATAGCAGGAACACATTACTGAATTTCTTTTTTTTTTTTTTCTGAAATATGTTTCTGTTAGTTATGTTTCCTACAGAGGTATCTGTGTTCAGCAACTTTAGCTGTGACAGTATTGTTACTATTTTAGATTAAGTGTTACTTGATCATATGATTTATTTAAATATAAAATGTGTACATGGAATTTCTGTCATGCTTTTCAAGTCTGTATAGATATACAGAGTAAGTGCCATATATTTTCTAGCTGGTTGAAATGTGGGGAAAAATCTGAGTGTCTCAAGTAGAGTTGGAAGAGATGGATAAAGTACCTAAAAATCCTTATTTTTGATTTACATTTTTAGACTAGTTGATATAGAACTGTAGGCAACAGATGTCAGGGTCTTAGTGGGTGAATTAATCCTTAATGTATGCATACTACTGAATACTTCGTGAAGACAAGAAAAGCAAATTTAACCCTTATTTTCTTTGCATGCTTTTAACAGTTGTTACTCAACCAAGCCCATCGGTTTCTCAGCCTGGTACTTCAGAGAGTGAGGAGAGAGCTGCTGAACTGCCGAAACCAAAGAAGAACAGATGTTTCATGTGCAGGAAGAAGGTTGGCCTTACAGGTATGAGAATGCTGTCAATTTTAAACAAATTTGCATGATTAGTTACCTCTTGCTAGATTAAACTTGACCAAATTTGTGTTCTATTAAATTTATCAGCTTCTTCACAATTCACACAACTTAGTAAATCCATTTATTTTTCTTACTCTGTATGTCATAGTAGACAAGCATATCCCCTTTGTAGTGACTGGACCCTTAATTAACACCTTAATTAAAAACTAATTCCTAGTAATGTTTCTTCTTTTTCTGTGTACAGGATTTGACTGCCGATGTGGAAACCTATTTTGTGGACTTCACCGTTATTCTGACAAGCATAACTGTCCATATGATTACAAAGCAGAAGCTGCAGCAAAAATCAGGAAAGAGAATCCAGTTGTGGTGGCTGAAAAAATTCAGAGAATATAAATTAATGTGCTTGTGAAAAGACTGACTGACTTTTTGTGGGGCTTTTTTTTTCCAATACATCCTAAAAACCATGAAAAGAGCAGGTGCATGGTCACTTTCCTTTGTTTTTGGAAGTTTTACTTCTAGTCCTGTCTGTCTAAATGATACTTCAAATGTTTGGGTGTTTGTTACAGGCAGAATTGGATAGATACAGCCCTTGAAAATGTATATGCCCTCCCCAGAATAGATGGATGATCAGAAACCTGCACAGAATACATATGCACAGAGGACAGACTCTAGTTCACATGTGCCAGACAGATGTATGCAATCTGCATGTGTGCAGAAGCTCTGCCTTTTGAGATATGCATGAGGTATTTAATGTTCGGCTAATGTTATATGCCTGTTTTGGAGAAGGATACATCAAAACAGTTGGCAGTCTACTTCTATCATTTAAAATCTCATTCTACTTTTAGTTGCCACGCTCCCATTTTAGTTTTCCAGCAGAATGTGAGCTGTGTAGAGGGGTCTACCATCACAGTAAGATGAGCGTCTTTGCCATATTTAAGTCACTTAACAACTGCACTGAGATACGTATGAGAAGAAAATTGTTTTGTAAAAGATTACATTAACTTTAGAATCTTGAAAAAAGTTCCCAAAGGAAATGTCCCGTTAGGAGCTTAAGAACTGGCCTGCAACAGAGTTGTCCGCTTTTCCTTGCCTAGCTAAAAATGTTGTGTAGCACAATATTGTAAGATTGGTTTTCAAAACACAGTTACAGATGTTTCTAGACATATCACAGCATCTCTATCAAGCAACATGGGTCTGAATAAATTGCTGAAATACTAGAACAGTTTATTATTCATGTACTACTTACGTTCTGTGTGTTCCAAGTTCAAAAGAATATTAGGAATTAATTTTTCTAATTTTAAATGTAACAGTTGCACCGTTCTGCATGGAAAACCATACCTAACATGGCTGCTGTAGACTTAAATGGTAGCTGGAACCACTCTTGGAGGGCTGCTTTATCATTTTTAATTGTACTTGGGTATAGGACTGTAGTGTTCTTGGGTGTATTGCATGGGCTGCGTTATCTACGGCATTGTACAATAACAACTCTAGAAAAGGCAGTATTCTTCACTGATGCTTGTCTGGTAATATATATCACTTCTGTGTTATAATGGAAGGGGTTTTTGTGATGTATGAAACTTGTGTTTTTTATATAAACAAATACGGTTTAGACTAGTGTTGTGGTAATGCCTGTTCTCATCTGTAAATAGTTACATAACGTACACAAGGCACTACTCCCACCTGATTTTTGTTGCCAGTGTTCAGTCTTAGTTTTTACTTCACTATTAAAAGCATCAGGTTTTCGCTTCTAACTTTGTTCTTCTGAGTTATTAGATATGCAAACATGTACAGATAGTTCATATTTATGTATTGCACATAAGCTACCCAGCATCTATGCTATATTGTATTATGTAAATAATAAAAATAATGTACAGAAGGAAATACTTCCTTTTATGGTAGTTCATTGGTTTTAGTTCTTGCTGTAATGAGAATGTGACCTTGTAGAGGATCAAGTACAAAGTTTAATATAAGTTCTTACAGATATTGTCTTGTGCATAAGCTTGCTTATGTCCTTATGTGGATGTTGGATGTACCAGCTTTTTTGAGACAAATTGCATGAGCAACTGGGGTAGAGGTAACTACCTGATGACCTTATGCAAAAATTCCAGCAAACAACAATGTGCTTTAAAGGGAGAAAAGTATTAGCAATGAACGTCTGACTTACTTCTAGTGGGTCTGTGATGATAGAGCCAGTACACTGACTAAACTATTCTGTCCACATCTTCACCAGCAGACCTCGTCAGTTGCTGTTCAGGTGGTAAATATACCTGGTTTATCCTTTCCAGTGGGAAGGAAAAGGATACAGTACACAGCACATGTTGCAATGGAGAAAGACATCTTCAGTACTGAATGATCCATAAAAATTGCTTATATGAGAAATGGATAATATGTATTCCACCAGTCAGCTGACAGTCAATGTGATAAGTTAATACTCCAGCCACTGTGTGTACTTCCAGTAAGGGAACACAGGCATGCTCTAGGACTTCGCCATGGAACTGCTTTAAAGCACCAAAATTACAATATTTCTACCTTTTGTATTAAAGCAACATCTGTAACTGCACGTCAGCATAAAGGTGTTGGGTTCGGGTTTTTTTTTTCGTGGAGGTTTTTTTGGGGGGTTTTTTGTTTGTTTGTTTGTTTGTTTAACCTGAGAATGCCCTGTAGCTGGGTGTTTGAGGAACTGTCTGGTTTTAATACTTTCTTGGCTAGAGTGGTTTAGGACTGGTACTAGTACTGATATTGTTGGCTAATGATTGTGGTGGTCTCAATCTCAGTCTGATTTTTTCTGTACAAAGGTTGTACTTGCAAACACTTGTTGAAATATTTGATCTTGGTACATCTGTACAGGAAAGTATGGAATGAAAAATCCTTCTTTTTCCTGTAAAATGAACTGTATCATGTAAATTACACTTAAGTGGGGTATGAGCCTGTCCTCAAGTCTGCAAGTTGGCCCGTGCTTTGTTCTTTTAACAGTGTTATGTCCTGAACTCTGATTCTGTTGAGACTCACTAAACAAAGGAGGGGAGGATTGTTTGAAAAGAGCAGGTATTGACAAAGTATGTGGATGGGGACACTGTTTAGACTTAAGTGCAAATACATACATTTTCCAAGAAAGAAACATAATTGCTTCATGTGTCACTGATCCTCCTTTAACATTTGCCTGTTAGACTGAGATCTTTTTAACTCATGCATAAACACAAGTTCTGGGAAAAGTCTTACTCTGTTTTAAACAATGTTACTAGATGATGGTGACTTTTTTGGTTAGGAAACAGAAAGGGCCATGTCAACACGTGAATAAATGAAAACACCTAGGTCATCATTTCATAATCTTCAATCTGTGAAATGCTTGCCTAGCCCCAAGTGTCATAGCTGTGCACTACTATGTTCCACAGGACTCTGGGCAAACTTACTGACAGCTATTATTGTTAAACCTGAAACTTGGAATGTAAGGATGGCCTTCCTTGGTGGAAGGTGGTTCCAGTGCTGATGAGCTGCCCGATGTTTTGGTTGGTTGTTGGTTGTGATGCATAAGGATGCCATGGGGTCAAGAAAGCCCTGACTATCTTCATGGCACTTAGATTGTTGAAACCATGCTATTGATCATTGGTGACTCTCCTTTGGGAGGTCATTTTTCACAAGTGTAATGGAATGTTTTAGATTCTTCTAGTCACTGAAAGGGTACTTAAGGATTTGACTCAGGTCTGGTGTCCCTGATAAGTCAAAATGCATGTCATTTTTCCTAAGCTGCTCTAATGTACAATCTGATGCATCTGCTTGAAGGAGGAAATGTACAGCAGATAAGGAATTGGTTTGTTTCAGGTATCCAGGTGTGTTAAGTAGCTATGACTCAATGACAAATGGAACTTTGCTCTCTGTATAGATGTGTGATTTTCCTGCTTCTTTCATTAGTTTCTCCGTCAGCAATATGTTGAAATACAGTACAGGAACAAAGTTCTGTCTGTGAGTGCAGTTAAAGTTATCACCACAGAGAGTTTTAAATGCCATTTTGCAAACTTGAGTTGTCACTTAATCTATTGTAAACACTTAGCAGAAAGTGCTTCAGTGTTTTAAGTTGCCTGTTTTATAAGTAATTTAGTGATGGCCAAAGAAGCAGGTTTGGAGTTTGCAGGTTTTTTCACCAAAGGAAATACAGAGGCCATCTCTGCTTGAAAGGGCACATCAACCTAATAAAGCAGAACCAAAGACTGGATCACTCATGGTATGAAGAACTGAGTTCTATAGGATGCAAATTAGCAGAATATCAGCAGTCTGTGATTTGATGTAAATTAAATTAAAATAGGGGTAAAGATGGGAGTACTGAAATAAATACAAGAATCAACACCTACAATCGTAACCAAAAACACTGGGTTGACTGTTTTATTTGCATAGGCAGAATCTACTATTTTTTTTTTTAAAAGTGAATAATTGAAATTACTAGTGTCATAGCTTCCTGAAGAAGTTGTCTTGTACATGACTTTTGAACTAGATGGTAAGATGCAGATGACAAATTCTTTTTTTAATGCCTGTTTCATTTCAGTGTGTGTTTCTGTTGTAAGCTAATGGGCAGAATTGTAGCAGTGTTGGAAGATGGGCTTTTCAGGTGAGTGTTACTTGGGCTCAAACCACCTAAGTGAGATATCTGTGTCTTCATTAAACCCCTTTGTGGTGCTCTTTCTTTTCTGTCTGTATCTACAACCAGTTCACCAGCATTTATTTCCAAGCAGCAGTAAGCCTGCTTATCACAATCTGAGGTTTATTCACTATGGAAAGAAAACAAAAAAATAAATGGGATAATTAAATTAACAACTTTTGTTATGTTGTTGGCATAATCTTGTGAGAGGTGTTAGAAGCAGAAAACATTTGCCAAGCTATTGCATGGCAAGCATGGAGGTGAAGAAATGCTACCAACAGCTCTGACCTTTCACTTTTGGAGACCTACAATACCTGTGTCTAGTATTTTTGTCTATTTAATATAGACAAATATAGCAAAAGAGAATGAAGTCCCACTGTGAATCTTTACTTCGTAGTATCAGTGAGATTGTAGCCCAAAGCTGAGGAAAAATAAATCAATTTAATTCACTATCCCTCATTCTTGTTCATATACTCCTTACCATAGTGCACATACATATTGTTTAAAACCCACCCAGCCTGTGTCATTTTTTTGATTAGGGTTTTCCTTGAGTGGAAAACATTTTTAGATGTGATTGAATTTTCTTTAGTGCATCGATGAGAAGTTGGGTGCATGATGACTGTACCCTGAGTTCCCAAGAAAGCCTGTGAAACAGTTTATGCACGGGACTATTTGACTTCGGTAATGCTTCTGGGAGACCAGGTTAGATTTGGTTTAAACAGGATTAAGCTAAAGTAGATACTCCTTAGTTTTATTTTAAGTAGCATGGGATTTATGAGCGGAAAGTAGATTTATGACCCCGGAAAAATCTTGATCCCTCTGAGTCTGGTTTCAGTCTTCAGAGTGAGATTGAGTTAGTTCCTTTGATTGCTGGATTCATATGATGAATAATACCCTTACTGATATGTGTATTTCTGTTAGAATTCCTGACTGACCTTGTATGACCAAAGTCTTGGATGTTTTGTTGTCAATTCAGTCACGACAGCAACTCGAGGGAAGTTCACCGAGTACTGGGTCTAGTGTGGATGATGCACAGGCAGGCAGGAGAGGTGAGACCACTACACACAGATTTGCACACACTGCTGAGGAATCGTGGTTTCGGTCTCTGCTGAAACAGTTTGGCTGGTAGCTTCAAACATAGCAGTGATGCAAAGATTAGCATTTGCCATTGCAACTTTAAGGTTTGCTAGCTGAGTGTGAGCCAGAAACGCACAGGTTGTGGAGATAGCTTTACATTTAAGGGGATACTTTTGCTGAAACTAGTTAGCAATTACATGTCTAGACCTGCCAATAGGTAAAGGTCCCAACAGTAGCAGCAGTTCACTGGCTTCTCAGCAACATTTTCTAAGCTAGAGTTTGGAAATTGTACTATGTTAGGAAATGGCCGAGAGATTCAAGTTAATTTACTCCTCATTTCACCTAAGCAGGGGTGGTTGTGTTTGTCATCTGTTGAGGCGGAATCATGGTTCAGCACAGAGTCATTTCTCAGTGTTGGCCAGCCTTCAGTAAATAGAGGCATACAGCACTCACCCTGCAAATAGCTGCTGGAGGCCGAAGGTTATATCAGTAAGCAGTAACATCGGGACTCTTACTGACTCTGCCTCTTTGTTTCCCAGAGCCCCTCATGCTGGTGGGTAAGGGTTGCTGTCTTCAGTGCACAGAGGGGAGGACAAAGCATGGAAGGGGTCAGTGAGGACACAGTCCTGCAGTTCTGGCTCCAGCTGTGCCATATTACCAGACTACTGCCACCAACCAGCTGCTTGACTGTCTTACAGCATTAGTTTTACCCTAACTTGTGCAATTGCTCCCTGATTTGGTTTTGATGAAGTGATCCAAGTTAAAAAGCCACATTTTAAAGAGCAACATCATAGATCTCAGAGAGGGTGGGTGAGTTAAGCTACCAGAAGCAGAGGTACAACATCTAGGAATACCCCAAGTGCCAACTAATGCCATCTTTCAATAAGAGGAGTGCAACATCTGAGTTCTAATCTGCCCCTGCTGGGAAAAGCAGCAGTGCCATGTTCTGGACCCAGCTCTCCTTGCTTCTTCAAGTATCGCTGTGGCACACCTGCTTTCCCCAAGCTCCAGAGTGGTATCAGGGAGGGCCAAGGAGGTGCAGCAGCCCCTTGGCTGGGCCCTGAACGGCACTACTCAAGACACGGCTCCACCATATCACATTGTGGGCAAAACCAGATGAAGCCTAGAGTTGTCATTTCTACATTTACCTTACAGCAAATACTGCCCAGAAAGACCTGTGAACTCCAGTATGCTTCTCTGGAGGCTAAAATCCAGCCAGCACCACACTGGGTCCTCACCAGGCTATTAAAATTCTTCAATCACTGGCACTTCAGCTCAGGAAACAATTGTATCACACCAATGCCAAACAAGAAAAGCATCAATAGGCAAGAATACCCATACACTTCTTCTGCCTTACTCTTACTCTGTAACTTAACTCCTGCACAAGCTTTGACTGGCCTTTTCTCTTTCATTTCACACCCACTTGTGATAGCACTTGTAACAGTCTGAAGTAAACATGTCTGATTTTCTTAAGGCAGTCCACATAATTTGAAAACATGACCTCTGTGTATGTGTGTGTGTGTGTGTGTGTGTTGTTTTTTAACTCTGGTAAAAGGTTATGCCAAGAACATATCTTTGCAGACCTTATTAGTATTTAAGAAAGTAAGTTAATATATGCACAGCCTCTAGTATAGTATGCTGGTTTGGGTTACAAATGTAGAACTGTTTTTAGAAAAGCTAAAAGCAAGACTGCCACTATGGACTGCAAGTCCTAAAAAGTCAGGGTAACTTCCAATTCTCTTTCTGCTAAATATGGTTCTTTTTAGGGAATGTTTTACTAACATCAGTTAAGTTGCTAACTTATGTTTGGGTCGTTTTCAACTAAACACAATTTAGTTAGATGGAGTATAGACAAAGGATACTGTTTGAAATCTCTGTTTTTGCAAACCTGCTCGTGTTTTTAAAAAGTCTGTTGTTCAAACACACCTGCTTGCTGCCCAGCTCTGTTCTAGGTGACAGTTGCATCTGAAAACTCTTGCCCCTCACTCTCCTACCTCAGTCATCTGAAAGCTGTGTGTAGAGAAGCAAAGCCTTGTGTTCAGACATCAGATATATGCTTTTGTGTTTCAAAACCTTTTGTGTATGCAGGATTTACAGTCATAAGCACACTTTATAGCTTTTTTCTTTCCTACTTCAAGGAAAGAGGCATTATCAGCCCACAGATGTAGAAACACAATAAGCTGAGGAGTTTGATTCAGCTTAATATAACCAGTGGCTAACCACAGTCTTCACTGTGCAACTTCCCCTCTGGCACATCAGAAAGTGATTTACAAAAATCAGCTGTGGAGAAAGGGTGTCCAGGACAGCTCTTCAGGGTCTCCCTGCTGCGTGTTGAGCGCTGACACTGCCATCCCCATGTGAGCAGGAGTCCCAGTTGTCATGCCTTCTCAGGAGCCCAGTTCAGGCCTCCTGTGTCACTGCAGCAGTCCCAGGCTGGCTGGCAGGGCTGTGGGGGTCCCAGCTGTGCCTGCTGCAGTGCCAACCCCAGCCCACACCGTCCCAGCAAGGCATCCTCACACCACCACAAACCTTCCCTATTAGTGACTCAGCAGCTGAATAACAGCCTTTTTTTTTTCTCCTCCCTGGGTACGTACAAGAAATTTCAATATAAGGCAACTGCTTGTAGAAAAACACTAACATAAAATAAACTAACTGGTGTCTTAAGGCTCCCCTTTCCCAAGGCTAAAAACTAAGGGTAAAATAACCCTATTTTTTCAATTAATGAAATTGTCAGTCACACTGGCTAGTCCCAGAACAAAGTTCCAGGAACAAGTAAATATTTTAGGCAGGTGTGTTTGTTTTATCTGTTCTGATAGTGCCAAGCTGTGGCACAATCAGGTCACTCTGACCATAAGCTAAGCACCAGAGCTCAGAAGGACTTTGAGTGGGCCGAAAGGGCAGGGCATGGTGCCCTGGGGCTGTCTATGCCACACCACCACTGTGATGATGGATCTGGAGTTTCAGCAGTATGTGGATGCAGTCAGCAGCCAGGCCCTGCCAAGGGAACCATGGAGGGGGTGAGCTTTTATGCCCATCATATTGCCTCTGCTGGTCCCCAGGATGCTGGGACAAGGGGCTGTGAGATGGAAAAAATGCTCCAAGTCACCAGGCAGAGCTGGGTTTGCAAGAGGGGGGAACAGCACCTCCTCTCCATTGCTCCAGTATGAGCAGTCTCATACCCCCACATTCATTGCAAATGCCATGGAAAACTGAGTTTCATCAAGACACACTGACTTCACTTTACCTATGCTCAGAGGCAAAGCACAACCGTGCCGCAAAAGCTTGCACAAAGCCCTGCAAGTGGCCACGTGGATTATCCAGGAGGGTGTTTTGTGCTTCAAGTCTCTTTTTTGATTTTCAAACACTTTTCCTTTAATAACAAGGAAGGTTTAATGTCTGCAGCATGATTGTTCTTACAGGGCCTCCACGTGAATTTTGCCCATATCTGATCTGACTCATGAGAAAAGGGGGAGTACTTTTTTTCCTGTTTTATGATTTTATAAAGATTTGCAACAAGGAATTTTATGTCGTGTTTAGGTGAATTGTCATGCAAATGACTATAATAGGAGATAATAGTGTTTGTTCTGTTTTTATGATGATATAATAAAATGTCAAAATAGGAGTCTCAAAGTCCAGTATACAATGTTGAGCTGTGGTTCCTTCAAGGTGCTCACACTCTGCATGGTGAATAGACCAAGCAAAAGGCAGAGAGGAGTGTGGGAGCTATTTGTGTCAGCGAGAGACACCACGTAATTCATTCTCATACTTAATTTTGTCTAATTATTAGAATGGATTTTTGTAGGCAGTGGAATAATCTGCTTATCAAATACTACTTTGAAATACATTAGCTCTGCCGTGTTCTGAAGTTAAACATGTAGCAATTTAGTCAGCTCAGTGAGTCACAATTCCAGTAAATGCAAAAGACAACTCAGTGCATTTAGCACTAATATCACAATTAACACTTCAGAAGCCTGCCTAAGTAACAGAACCATCCAAAACAATTATATAGATATTTTTAGTAACTAGGGTGTAGTGTTTACTGTACAGGCAAGAATCCTCCTTATAAAAATCTTCACATGCTGTTGAGACTAGAAATGGTTGGTTAAATTATGCCTGTAGAAAGGTTTAACTCTTCCAAAGTAGCACAAACATTACAGAGGGGAGCAATACAATGCAATCTTTCAATTTCTATCAGAGCAAGTTGCTTAGACCTTTGCAAGCAGTCAGCATTGGCTTCCTTTGCTCCCAGAGAGGGGGAGAGCTGGCAGGTGAATCCTCGAGGCCAAGGGAGGTGCTCATCGTTGTACCCCCTATCTTGGTGGAGAAGCCACAGTGTCCAGCTGGTCTCTCCTGGGCTCTGCCAGAGACATTAAAAGCAGTGGGGCCATGCTGTTGTTCTTGTCCTCTAGAGTAAAAGGATGAGTAAGTGTTTTTAAAAGGCTGTTGTGGTTATTATGAAGTAATTCCTGGTAATGTCTAATACCTTGGGTTTGTGATGTTATTCCAAGAGAAGGCCAGCTGAAATTTTCATGGTCTTTGCATCTATGAGGATGCTGAGGTTACATGGTAATCTTGGGTTTAGGAAACAACTTACTAATTCTTATCCTTCCTATTAGTAATATCATGTAGTTCATCTATCCATCCCACATTTATCACCACAGTATCTGAATTTTATCAGGACAATTAAAAAGAATGTGAATAACAGAAATGAATATGAATCATGATCCAAAGCGGTATTTTGCACTTTGTGCATCCTGTTGCAGTCAAGCTTTAAATTCGTTGAGGTCAGACTTCAAGTATGTCTGTAGTTGGATGCAAATTTTTAAACTTGTCCCAGAACATAAAGTTCTGGTAGTGCTTACAGAATGCACATCAGCAGGAACACACAAAACATCTCCAAAAGGATATGGCACACCCAGGGCGACACCGCCGCCAGCTATACTGCCTGTTCCTCTCATGTCCTTACTAGAAGTGCAACATTCCATATTTTTATTGTACTCCATTCCTGTCAGAAAGGATCTATTTAAAAAATTAGTTTTCACATACACAAAGGCCAGCGGGGAGAAGGAAAGCCTTCTCTTCCTTCTCTCCCCTCCTTCTATGCCCTGTCATAGAGTTTCTGCTATCCTCTACATAGTGGCTCTCATACCACACAGCAGGTTTGTACAGGAAGGAGGAAAAGGTGGAAGCTTGATGCTTGATGTAAATCAGTCTCGGATCAAGTGAAGGGTGTCAGCTGCACAATATTTCTTTTAAAGTCTGGTGAACCCTGAATCTGACACCATCTTCCAGCTTAACATATCTATCAGCCTTAGCATGGAGAAACAAGATCTTTTAATGGCTTCAGGCAAATGCCAGCCTGTTTTGCCCTTGCAAAGCATGCAAAATGTTCTGCTGCTTCCAGGTCTATGAAATAGTCTATTTTATTTGGGAAATAGGCAGTACTGACAGCTTCTCCTTGTTTTCTGAGAAACCAGTCCAGTCTACTTCACATGTAACTTACTGTCCAGCCCTAATTTTTCTGTGTCAAACCAAATTACAAAAAAAATACATGAACACACCCATTTGATAAATTGAACTAAAAATATAAGAAGCAGAAAACATTCTTAGTCTTCCTTGAAATCATTTTTAAGGACAGTAATGCTAGCTGAAAAGGTGACACTATACTATTCACTAGAGCTTGCACTCTGGGAAGCAGGGCAGGGCAGGTTTTTAGGCAGCCACTAAAACGAACAGAAGAAAGGACTGTGCCACCCAACAAAAAATGAACAGATGGGATTCACAGTTGCTGAATTTTGCAAAAATCAAAAAATATGAACGTAGCAGAAAGGGACCAGACAAACTAAAGAGCTAAAACAAACTTCTCTAATCCAGTGTTGACTTAAACGTATAAAATTTACTGGCTGAAAGCAGGGGAGTCTGCAAGGGAAGGCTTTTTCTGTGTCCTGCTTTCCTCCTACACATCCTTATTATTCATCAGCCTTACTAGAAACATGACAATTTTGCTAGATAGACCTTTGGTCTGACCCAGCTCAAGGCTTTCACATCCTTGAATGGTAATGAATAGTGCAGCTATCCCTGCAGAGGACACACAGTGAGGAGAGGGTGGTGTGCCATAGAGATGCACCTGCTGTCCATGTGAAGAATACAATATTGTTAACAACTCTGGCATTCTTGTGCACACTCCCTTTGCTGTATTGTTTTCCCCAAATCAATAGTTTTTAATACATCAGAAATTTATGGGTTATTTTTATCTGAAGATATAAGGGCCAGGGTCATCAGTGGGATAGCTGAAGACTTCTGTGAATCCACAGGATGGGTATTATGTAGGATAAAAGAGTTGCTCAGGCCAGCTTGATGCCTATTCAGTCCCACAACAGTTTAATATTCTGAGCAGAATTTACAGATAACATTTACCAGGAGAAAATAGGGTGGTTTTTTGCAATGTGTGCAATTTTACTTTCTTTCTTGGGTGGCTTTAAGAACTTTAGAAGAGATAAGTGAAGCAGGAGAGGCAGTAGGGTAGCACTGTTTGTCAGGAACTGTTTAGATTAGATTGAAATCCATGATGATGATGACAGGTTGAGTGGGTAAAGATCAGGGAAATGTCAGCAGAGTGGCTGTCCTGGTTGGAGTCTGTTACAGACCACCTAGCCAGGATGAATAGGCAAATGATTCATCCTACAGGAGGTTGGGAGAAATCTTACAAGTGCCATCCTTGCACTCATGGGGGATTTCAACTTGACAGATATCTGCTGGTAGTTTAGAAAATGAGGGGGTCCACCCCAAATCTCATGACTCAGAAGGATGGTCTCCCCTTTTGCATCCTTACCTTTTCTATGTCTCCTAGTAAATAATTCTAAATGAATTCTTATCTGATTTTACTTTATATATTTCATCCACGTAGTATGTAATGAAGAGAATCTTGCCATTGAACTTTGTTAAGCTGTGCTTCTAGAAATTTATATTAAAATTGCCTATTAAATACCTTTGACAATGATTCCTCAACCGATCTAAACCACTCATTTGTGACAACTGCATATTTCTTTTTTCATCACCCTAAAAGTACATCTACTTTCTTCTCACTCAGCAGCAAACCTCTTTTTGGAAAAAGATTACCAGGCACTTTAAATTAAATCAAATCACATTTTGCAGGAAAGACCTAGAAAATAATGGAGAGGGTTGGCTGCAAGCATAAGCACATCTGAGTCTGCATCTTCCTGTCCTGGAAGGAGCTATTGTGAAGCCTGGCACAGATCCTGCAGCCACATACGATGTGCTGTCACACACTCATGTGTGGCTGGGACAAGGTAAGGCACTATGAGGTGGTGCCATGGCCCACCTACATTTCATGCTTGCACAGGCTGTAGCCCTCAGCACTGCAGCCTGTGTAACATCTGCTCTATGGACAGCAACCATCAGGTAACCCCACAGATCCTGGAGGGTCTGTGTTGCTGGGGCGTTTTGTATTGTTGCAGTGATCTTATAAATGCAATTTTCATGGCCTAAACAACAAGGTGTTTCTTTGGGCAGGTCATGTCCTCTTCTCCACTGCAGATTTCAGTACTACAAGAAGCCTGGAGTTCTTTTTTAATGGAAGGATTGTATGGCTTTGGAGGCAAAAGTATGAAATGGTAGCAGACATTGTAGGGTAATGACTGCAAATTGCATGTAAGCAGCTGCTTCTCTAGATGGTGGACTGTGTTTCAGAGGTATGAAGGGCTCACAAAAAGTGATGAAACATGGTACTTTGAAGGGGCATCCTCAAGGCATTCCCCTGTGGTTAACCAGTGGATTAGGATGACTATAGATGTCCTGCCAGCCAGCAGGAGGAGGAGGAGGTCCTGGAGGAGCCTCCAGGAGAAGAGGGCGAAGGCCGGTGCAGGGATAGGGAAGAGCAGCACGGGCAGATACTACCCTCTACCCACCTCCCTGGGCTGCTTCCACTGGTATGAAATACCTCTGTAAGATCAAGCCTAGGAAATAGTGGAGGAAAAAGTGCTTTTTTCCGTCCTACTGTTCTTCCCATTATTCCTTTTGCTCTTTCTTTCCTTTTTCTTTTATTTTCATTTATTTTCTTTCCCCTTTAAATCCTCACAGGGTTTTACAAAGGAGTTTTTCTGCCAAGCTGTGTTCATTTTAAAGAGAGGAAAAACTGAAGTGCAGGAGTTTATGAAGGTAGCTCATGACACCACCGCATCCTGCCTCACCTGGCCTCAGTTCCGCTTTAGCACCTACAGCCAGAAGCGGCAGCTGCTACAGGACAGCAGCAGCTCCCAGGCAGGGGTGCAGCAGAGAGCTGCCTGTGCACATAAACTGCATTAAGGTGGCTTTTGTATCAGAAGAAGTGCAAATGCAGCAATTTGAATTTAATTTGACATTTTGTGATGTCATTGAGATGAGGATGCCTTAGTGGTGGGACCTCTCCAGAGAGAGTCTGGGCTGCTTCTGTCGGCTGGCTGAGCAACAGGGTGTCCAAGCAACCTCCCAAACTGTCAGCATGGGGTTCATCACAGCACTACACTTAAGGGAGCAAGACCCATAGTAAGCTGAGACACTGGGTGTTTAGCACGTGCACAGTGTTATGTTACTCTTACATACTGTGCCTGAAACAACTCTAATCCTGGTCACTCAAATCCACTCTGTGTGTGTTTCAATGGGACATTCAGCCCCAAGAGTGGGTACATGATGAAGACATGAGACATGGCCTCACAGGTGCCTCAGCCACCCCTCTCTGACCTGGAAAGGTCAGAGCAGAGGGTTGCAACTCTTCAATTTTTAGGTTTACACTTACAAAACCTGTGAATCTCTTTCTGTAACAGCATCTGCTGCACACAGTTCAAACTCTTCTCTTCTTCCTGTTACCCCTCAAAGCCAGTGAATTTTGTATAACAATGCTGGAAATGCCCAGAGGCAGCCCCTCAACTGGGGTAGGGAGGATTGCTCAGCACTGGCTGCCGTGTCCTGCAAGGCAGTGCTGATCTCACGTAGTACATCTGTTTGCTGTTTCACAAGTCATAAAAGTACAACAATGGGGATTCCTTCTCAAAAATAAAAGGCCAGGGAATAATTTTTAGAGCACTGAGGGAATACAGCGAGTATTAATGCCGCCTTTAGCTAGCTGGAATTGATATCCTATACGAATTATCAGAGAAGTTGGGTTTCTGACAGCTGTGAACTTTCACCAGTGTGCTGGGAGGTGAGATTGGTTCAAGCAGAGGCTGAGATGAAAATGTACCTACTGCTTAATACTTTCAGTTTCTAAGAAGAAAAATACTTCTATATTTTGAGATGTTGTAACTAACACCAATTATGAAAGGAAGAAGCATTGCTTGTATTTCAGCTTGATTTCATGGCCTTTATGCCACATTTTTAAGGTAATTCCTAAAGGCCATATTTAATTAAAAATAATGCAAGAATGCAGTCACATGCTTTGAAAGGAAGACGGTTGATTACAGATTACAAGCATAGGGCAAGCAACCTGCATTTTGCATTTTAACTATGCTCTTGAGTCACGAACTGCAAATCTATTAAGCTGAAATATAAATGATCCAGTATCTAATCTCAAACCAAGAGAATTTTTGTTTTCTGCTTTACAGTCATGGGAGAAGACTGATACATTTACGTTGATGAAGTATTCAGGATTATTCAGTGACTTTTTGGGGGGATCGCAAGCTCTGTTTTCACTTGTACAAACTGTGCCTGCATCAACTCATTGTAGTGAAACAGATAATTATATACTGAGATTTACTGAGAGCATACCAAAGGCTCTCAGATTTTCAAATTGACTTGGAAACCCTGTACACCATAAGAATTCTCCTCGCATCTGGGGCTCACACTACTTTAAACAGGTAAGTCTCAACAGAGTACTCCAGTGAAATACTGCAAAAGCATTTCTTAACAGTATTTTTCAAAAGTAAAGTGTCAAGTAGCAGAATTCCCATGCTGAAAGCCTAAATTGACCCTCCTAGTAAGGAAAGTAGTCTGTAAAGAAGTTTTCTTTCACTTTCTATTCTCTGCTGGGATGAAAATACAGAACAGCTTTATTTCTTGTGCACAAAATTTTGAGCAAGTTGATAACAGCTTGCAGATAATTATCAACATTTCAGTATACAATTCCTCAGTGTGTAATTAGCGATCCTCTTGTAGCAGTTTTTGTTTTAAGAAAATCCACTTCTGGTGAATTTCAGAGCTGCTTAGACTGGGGAGATTTTTATGCCTAAGCTTTGAAAAGTAAGAAAGTGAAGAAACACACATCAAAGGAGATGTGAGTCTTTCGTTAAGCAGAAGCAACAAGCATTTCAGGACAGTATACTTCAAAACAAAAAAAAAATGAAGTGGCTACTGAAGCACTGGCTTTGATTGATGAAGCCAACAAGTCTAGAAATAAAGATACATCAAAACCTGTAAGAGCTTTGAATCTGAAAAAAGATCCCCTAAAATAACATTGTACATACGAAGCAGAGTTTGCAAATTCCTGTGATGGGTGGTTGTCCAGGTTCCTCAGAGAACAGGGTATGTGGCAGGGTATTTTGGCCTTCATTGTTTATTACTCAGCTTGTCAGCTTTCTCTCTCTTCTCAAAAGTCAAATACAGAAAGAGACGAGGGTTGGTGTAAACACAAGGCCTCTTTATTTTGTTTCAACAGTACATGACTTCCTATTTAGCATGATCAAAACCAAGCAGAACAGTGGAAATCGCATATACCATTTCTCCTAATACATAGTTCTTCCTTGAAACTGCACAAGTACAAAAGGAAGGATAAATTCAACAACATTAACTCCAGTTAGGTATTTTCACATGAACCAGAGCTTATGCACAACAGGTGACAAGCAGAAAAATCAGCATCAGAAAAACTTACTCCAGCAAGATGTGAACTCTCCTTTGGGGAAAGAAAATTTGTCTTGAAGCAAGGGATGCAAACATCCTCAGGTAAGGAGCACATGCTAATGCTTTCTAAAAGCTTCATCACTAAAAGTTGTTAGTGAGTACACAACCCAGCTCCAAAGCCACAACGCCAGATAGGATGCAGTTTACAGCCTTCAGCTGTCACCAAAACTAGCCCCTTCTCCTGCAGGCTTATCTCCAGTTTGTTGTACATATGCCTAGGAGCCCTTGGCCAAGGAAAGCTGCTGATGGCTTAAATGCAGATCACAGTAAAACATCCTTATGTGTTTGTCAGCTGCTCACAGTTTATATCCTAGCCTTGACTGAGTTTAACTGTTACAAGTTGACTCAAGTCATTAAGCCAAATCATTGAGTCTAAGAGCTGCTGAAACGTAACAACATCTACCTGGTGGGACAAATATTTTGTGTTGAAGCATTAGGCAGACTGGTGTAAGATTGCCCTTCATCCTTATCCTTCTCCCAGCTCCACTCCTTTACAATAGTTATTTTCAAACTAAGACTCAGTCTATGAGAAACCACAAACCAATACCAGAATTAAAGCTAATACACACTTACGAGTCACGACAGGGTAAAGAAGTGAGGGTCTAGGCATGACTAATGCATTCACTTCTGCAGAAGTGACTGCCTCTGCAGAAGCCACAAAGGACCTTTTGGTTCGAGCACACTGATTCTGGGCATTTTCTAAGAAAGAATTTCCACTGAAGTTTCCAGGAAACTGCCTCCCAAAAACATTGCTCAGCCTTTCTACGTAAACTAACAGTTCTATTAACTTCAAACAACAGATTGTTGTTAATGCTGCTGATGTCCTTTTGGCTTCCCAAGAATGGTACTTGTTGAATTTGTTGTTACTCTTTTTCATAACTAGGAGATGTCATTTGCTGGTTTCTCTGTTGAGAGAAGCATGAGTTGCACATATAGTGCAAGGGCTTAAAAACCCCAGATTTAAGCTAAAGTCCTAGTATCTAGAAGTTCAGTACTAGATCTATGATTGTGTGATTTAAAATGTATTCATTGGTCTCAGCAATAAGCTTAATTTCTAAACAATCTGATATTTAAAACAGTTTGTACTCAGTCACACCAGACTGTTTGTCTGTGCTGAACTCAGTTATCATGCATCACCACGCACATGAAAGGGAATGATGTCTGGGGCATGCATGAACAGAAATTCTTCACTGGGACCAGACTAATTCAGCCTCTGTTCTGGCCAGTGCTAAATGTTTCACATTTCAGGTGTAGACAGGGCAGGTGTAGACAAAACATAATATGCCCTCACATTGTTTCCTCTGGAGCCATTACAGGTAATTTTGATTTAAATCTTGGAGCCGAGCTCTAGAAGTTGTGAAGAGTTACATAATTATGCCATAAGCAGGTATTTGGGCTTCTATTATTAAGTATGTAAGCAACTGCTTTGGAAACTTGGTCAGGTTTTGGACCTCCATGACTTTTAGAAGGAATGACATCCATGATCTAATGGAACATTACCTGGGAATGTATCTTTTTTTCTGAGCATTTCACACCTAAATTTTCACTGACCTGTCATCTTCTTTTTATGAGTTCCTCAGATCGATCTCTTTTCTACTTTGCAGTATATTGTATTCTGCTACCAGTATTTTCAAATGTCTTCTGAAATTCATTTTTTGCCTGTCCTTGGGGATGGTGCTATGTAGGGCCAGGAGCTAGACACGATGATCCTTGAGGATCTCTTCCAGCTTAGCTTGTCCTGTGACTCTACACTATCATTTTACAGGTGAGTAAACATATACCAGGCTGCAAATAAAACAGCATGGTTTATTAATGAAAATCCAGAACTTTAAAATATGTCCACCTTATCATCTGTTATGGATTGTTTCTGGAAATGCTTAAAATAATATTTTTAAACAGCTTGTCTGAGTAATGACAATATCTTTTCCTTTTAAAACTGGGATATTCTTTGAAAGAACTTGGGCTTAAGCATTCTTTTTAAATGAATAATCAAGAATTACTATGTTCTCTTTTGCTCAATTTAACTGTAGATATTCAACAGTAATACCTCTTGCTAACTTGCATTGCATTATCATAATTATATTTGAAAAAAATTCTATTTATCTGTACTTCTCTTTACACTAAATGTTAGTATTCAAGTTCATAAAACCATTATAATTTTTTCCATTCATGAGTGTATAATCAGGCACAGAATTTTAGACAGGGTAATTTTAAAGTTCCCTTTTCTAAAAGAAAGCCAACTTACTGAAAATTTCAGTACAGTGAAAAAATACACTTTTTTCCCCCTACAAAACCTTAGAATTACACAAAAATACAGCATAAATATAAACATTAGGCCAAGGCAACATTTTAAAGTGCAGAACTCCACTTGCCACACATGAATAATTCAAAAAATGCTGCATAATGCATAGGCAATTCTTACTAGTATTTCAAAACCTAAAGTGACACAATGAGATCAACATATAACAGTAATTCAAATGCATTCTATTTATAATAAATAAGTGCTCATCTGACCATCGAACACAGTAAGCATATTGTCCCAACAAGCAAGCTTTACACAAATACCCTTTTTTCCCCCTTTGTCTGAATGGCGTGCTACCATTGAACATAAAGACATATTAAGAAAGAAAGATCTCATCCACCATCTGGTAAGAAAACTTGTGGGGAGAGACATCTGGAATCTGTTGCATGAACCTTTTTCCAGAGGTTTTATCTTTAATCAATCAATTTATATTGTCATATTTTTCAATTTATACTGACTGAAAATTATTCCTTTATTTTCTTCCACATACTCATATCCCCTTAATGTCCAGTTGTTTCATTTTAAGGTTTGGAGTTTTTTTAGTTGTTTGGTTTTTTTGGGCAGGTGGTACTGGGGAAAAGGAAGGAAGGTAGAAGAGGGTTGCTTCAATTTGTATTCAGCTACTAAGTTCTGTGACAGGATGAGAACAGATGGGGAATAGTTCAAGTTCTAGCCTCTATTAGCATTTTGGTTTGAGACAATAGTGCTGTTCTAAATTCCAATCATTCTCCCTTGTTGAACCAATCAGTTTGCAGGGTGGTTTTGGTATATAAGAATTAAGCTTATTTTGGAAAAAACTACACTGGAGTCTCAGCTGACTTCCAAATATACTCCAGTCTCTAAAAGAGACACTAAGAATCTGAACCCATTACTTGGCCTGCTTCAAAGTGCATATGCAGTAGGGGCATCTATCCAAGGAAGCAGAATATATGTAGTCTTGAGATGCATATAGCGTACATGTGTAAGTCTCAGCAGTAACCGCTTTTATCCACTGATCCTCCCCTACCAAAACAAACATCTTGGCAATCTACACACAGGCACAGAGTTTCAAGGACCAAGAGTTCACAGTGGGATCCCTAGTGATCCTTAGTGAGTAATTTTCCCTAAATTACTTCAGAGAATTCTGACTACTACATTCTTTGTATGACCTAAAACCTTTAAATTTTTGTGCATAAGCCATCTTCCACTGAACAAGATTTTGGGACTGTCTCAGATGACCTCACTTAGCTTTTCTGGCAGCACATCTTTTCTCCATTCAGATCTATTTAAATGTTGCTGTCAAAAGACCCTCAGTTTATTTTTTATATTAAGTCCTCCACTGGCCTTCTCAAACATCAAATTCAGACTTCTTTCCTTCACTGCTAAACACCTCAGCATTTAATGTAATGCTATCCATCTTGGGCCTTGCTCCTCCTGGTCTTGGGCATTGCAGAGTGCCGCAGGCAGCCCTTGCACTACCTGCAGGCAGAGTTACTCCACCAGCTGAGATTCTTAAAAAGATGATTTTCCATTGCTGTGTCTGGGTAATTTCTGGATACTAGACATTAGAAAAGCTATAATCAAAAGAGGAGTTCCTACCTTGTCCCTGAATTTAACAAGAGTCAAATTGCTCATGACCCGGTAAAAATTCAAATACAAAGCTCACTGGCAGCAGTTATTCTAGAAAGTCCCTTTGTAATTGGGTCAGCAGTGTAGTCCTGAACTTGCTAAAGTTTTAGTGTGTTCTCATATTGCAAATAAGCAACCTGTCCACTCCCAAAAGTATTTTAAGAAATGCTGAATCCTTTTCTTAAAAACACCACAAAATAATGGGAAAACAATTAAGTCAGAGACAGTTAAAACTACCACTAAAATAAAAGCATTGATTTAATTCATAGCTCTGGAGGCAAAGAAGTAGGGCACTAGCATACATTGTACACAAGGCTGTGTGATCTTTCTTCACCACAGGAAAGCCAAAGCTGAAAACCATGTAATTCCCTAAAAATAGTTTCAAACAGTAACTGGGAGGATTAAAACATGTGTCTCACAGTTCTTTGGTTTTGAAATGTGAAATTTGGTCAATTAAATTCATGTCAAAATTCATGAGAAAAAATGTCCCTGAATCAGGAAAGCAAGTTAAAGAACTGAAGGTTGTTATTTGCTGAACAACTGTGCTACTGTGTAGGTGATTGGGACACATGAAAAACACAATGGTTGAGAAGACACCCTGATGGAATGTGTAAATCTTAATCCTTAGATTGTGACTCCTAAAGCCTTAGAAGTCCTGGAACATAATGGGTAGGAAGGCTGTACCTTGGCACACAGCGTCACGGCGCAGCAACCAGGAAGATACCTGAGCCAGCTCTCAGTGAGTCGCTGCATCCAGGGGATGTCTGCAAGACACCTCCTGGTTATTCCCTGCTGTTTGGTACGGCCCCTCAGCTTTGGCAAAAAAACCACATTGAACAGACTGTACTGCTTTAAGTGCCCAAATTAGCTGTTACACTTCCCCTTGACGCTATGCTGTCTCATGTAGGCATAATCATAACAATACATAAGCTCTGAAAATTATTTTAAAATCAGAACATTATGAGTGGCATTGGCCAAGCACTCTCTCTGAAGTAGACATGAAGTGAACTTTGGTGCAGTGACCTCCCTTGTTTTGTGAACAGAGGTAAGTCCTATATCCCCAGGCAGTGAGATAAAAGTGCAAAACAAGGCTTAGTGAAATCAAAGAAGTTTGAAGTAGTCCTTAAAACCATATTCAACATGTTTACAGTATCTAAATACAATATTGGTCTCTAATGACCCTGAAATTAAAATTAAAGCTTACATTCTTTGTGTTGCAAAAACATAATACAGAAACAAGAAGAAATCCTCTCACAAACAAATCTCA
>VXBC01002550.1:58566-82357 GCA_013399945.1 Ploceus nigricollis | reverse complement strand
AAAAAAAAAAAAAAAAAAAAAAAAAAAAAAAAAAAAAAAAGCAGGGAAATATACCTTTTTAGGAAAGGAAGGAGGAAGTCACACAGATTTCCAAAACAAAAAGGGCATTTTTTTTTTACCAGGAATCCTGAAATTGTACAGGGCTGGAATTATGGCTGCCACATTGAAAAACACAAAGAGCACAGTAAAGCTGAGCTGCTTTTTTCAGTGATGATTTTCACCTCAAGTCAAAAGTGGTAATGGCAAGAAAGAGACCATTTCTCTTAGAAATTTTTAAATGTACTCACTTCCCTTACAGAAAGGAGAAGGGACACCTTCATATCATCCTGTCCGAACAGTCAGGAGCAAATGAGTTTGGGAAGATTCTTCAGGATGCTGAACTAAATGAAGCACTCAGTCCCTCTAGTCCAGAAAACTCTCTTACTTTGTTTGCCTTTGTGCGGCCTGCAGAGATATCTTAGTACCTGCTTCTAATTTAACCGGAGTTTCATTCAGCCATCACTCAGATCAAGGTAATTCAATGGAGTGTCTGACTGCAAATGACAATTCTAAACCTCAAGGACTTATTTATTTATAAACACACACTTCTGAGTTAACTCTTCTTTAAAAATGATTTAGATTAATTTTTTTTTAAAGCTCATAGGAAAAACTGAAAACTACATTCTCCAAAATGACACTGAGTTTTCCATACTTGATAATAATATTATGGAAATTGCATTCTTCCATGATATTCATTATCTGCAAAATCAATTTACAAGCAATGGGGTTTTTTTAAAATTCCTGTAGAAAATGAGCATCTCATTGTTCCACATAATGCTTCCTATACCATTATTAAACAGAGCAGCAGGTGCCCTCTTTAAATAAGGTATTTACCAAATCCCCTATCAACGCACAAACGCTATTTTTACAAAGAAATTTAAATAGCCATTCCCTCTAGAACGATTAAAATTTCAGTATAATAATTCTTGAAAGGTCTAATAAAATTTTCAATGTATGGAAGTTTTTAACATTATCCAAAAGTGAGGTGTCATTCCTGGTACTGTCAGGCACTGTGCTTAATCAATCTTTTCCAAATCAGATGCAGAATGATCAGCAGAGTATTTTGCAAACAGACAATGGATTTATACAGAGCTTGAAAAAGGAACCACTTGCTTTCCAGCCACATACACTTCAGAAATATTCCGATCATCACCTGAAATAACATGGTCAAAACTGAGATTTGCACATAAATACAAACAGTGATTTAATTAATGACAATTATTCCATCTACAAAAACAGGTTTGGAACACATTACTTGCAGCGACCATTTCCTAGAACTTAGAAAGTCCATTTGGCAAGAAATAGTCAGGGCTACCACAAAAATTAATAAATATTTTAGCAACCCGTGTGTTTTTTAAAAAAAAATAAACATAGCATTCAGCTGCTGCAATAGTGTCATAGATTTTCTGCATATTCAGTAGATCCAAACCCCAAAAATATTATGTATCTGTACAGAAAATTATTTTATGCACAGTATCTGAACTGGCGTGGGAACCAGCCATCAAGAAAGCTGGTGTGACCCAGACAGCTCCTCAGAAGGGCAAAAGTCTCATTACAGCATGACACAGCTGTGGCCACAGCTGGCACCAGGTACCTCAGCACCACAGCCCTGGTCCGGACACTGCCTGGACATACTTACAAAGAATTATAAACCAGTTTTTGTTTATTAATGTTAAATATTAATGCTAATTATTGGGACATGTTAATGTTCATATAAAAGTTGAATAAATATATTTAATTACTGCAAAAAAATTTATACTTACTTATGCAAAAATAAATTTATTATTAACTCCAACATTAATTTAGACATTTGATGTAGGAAATGAGAATTCAATTTGAGCTGAAAATCAAAACATACCTAGATACAGGAACTTCTGGAGAGTGTCCTTTAAAAAAATGGGAGAAAACAAATTCAGAAAGCAGTATCTGCTGTCCCAGATCATAATCATTTGAAGCTTGAAAGAACTGATAAAAACACTTCTCCTAAATATTCCTAGTAACAGTGAAATCAAAACTTAACATACATAATTTACTTTTTGAAAACAAGGCAAAATTTAAACTTCTGTAAAGTGTTAAGGACCAATAACTTAGCTTAAAAGGTTAGATTTAAACTTAAAAATAATTCTTTTTACAGAACTGGAATTGTTTCCAGGCAGTCTGACCACATCTATAAATTCAAGTAACTGCTCTTAACTATCTTTTTTAGTCAGAGAAGGTTTTTGAATGAGAAGCTGTTTCCATACCATAAAATCAACACTGCTTTAATATTAACATAAAGACTGTGATTTTAACTCAAATTAGCCATCTTGAGTGCTTGCTTCATTTTGCAACAGCAATGTAGAAAAGGCAACCTAACCTTTCTCTGGGAACAGGCTGTCATTTTTCAGTCTGAACTCTAAGTATTGACTAAAAATAAATTGCTTATTCTTGGCTGCCACTTGTCACTGCAAATACATAACTATAATTGTCATCTTGGGCTAATAAAATGTGCATTAAAAATATTACATGCATTTTTGCTCATGGTGTTATGGCGCTGTCACTGGGGTCAGCAAGATTCTGAAGAAAAAAAAACATGGAACACCTAGACTGAAGCACAGACAGCAGAGGTGTAGTACACCCAACTCCTGTCACCAGAATCACTCTCAAGAGACCTTTTCTGTCTGTATCATGGGCCTTCCCCACATCACTTCCATTAATGTTTTGATCATCAATCCTCTTCTGATTACCTCAAAATCATCAGCGGAGAACAAGTCAAAAGGGCTATCTGAAGCCTTTGTGTTGATTAGCAGTGCATCAAATTCTTTTCCCACCTCAAAGTTTCCAATCACATCATCCAGTCCTAGAGCTGAGGAAGAAAATAAGCTCATAAACACATCTTCAGGACCAGCCTCCCTCCACCATGTAGAAGTACCTGAAAACTTACTTGAAATATTCATAAGACAAACAAAAATTTAGATGATTACAAGGGAAAGCCCAAAAACAAATTGAATAGTATGTTAGCACCTGAGCTCTTAAGAGACTTAAGAAACAATAGGTTATATTCCAAATACATTCAAACTCCAAATGGTGCAATGAAATTAAGTCAGAGAAACAGTAAAGCATATAGTAACACTCACCTTGTTAAGGCAGTATTAGACAGACTTTTAAAAAAGTTTAAGCAATTTTGAAAGGTTGTATAGACATATTGCTATAGTAATATATAGTAATATGATAATAAAAGAGGTATCCATTGAGTAATTGCAATTAGCAGGAACAAAGAATAATATGGTGTGGAAAAATAATCATAGACAGTCTGAAGGTCTCAAACCTACCTGTATGGCTTGCCTTGTGGTCTATTATTTAGCTTTATTTTTTCAAAGTTTCATTACAACAACAAGTTCTCAGGTTCGCATGCCCTGAAAACCTACAAATTCATCTTCGGGGACTGGGTGCTTGCAAGTGTTTAGAATACCTAAAGAGAAGCCTTTGTGCCTCTTCAGAAATAAATTAGGACTGTTTTAAGTTGTAGAAAGTATCTGTGAATTAAATATATTTTTCTAATACTCTGAAATTAAGTCATCAAAGAGCATAAGATGTGCAAATAATTTATTTGTTTTCAGATGGCACTGATATAGGAAATTCAGACTTGAAGTTACTTTAAGAAGTCATAGAAGTTTGTGAGTGGCAGGAGTATCACAATATCTTAAAGACATTTAAACTCCTACAAATTCTGAAATATTTTGATTACCTACTAGTTTCAACTAAAATGATCTCATGTTCCTTCAGGTTTTTGAGCAGAATGCAATTTTTAGATTAAACACAAGAGGGTGATAAGTGTTTAGGAGCCTTAACAAAGCAAACTATCCAAAAAAAGAAAAAAAATCACTCATTTAAATTTCTGCTACTGAAATTTTCCCTTTCAGTATCCAGGCTACTGGAAGCTTGTAGAAGTGATTTATATTCTACCCTTAAAAGTGATTCAGTAAGGATAAAACAGCTTAAAATCAATATAAAAAATTAACACTTTACTAAGGAAACCTAATATAGAAAAAGCACAAGAGTAGCNGTTCCACTAAAACCTTTTTAATTGTATCTAATTTTATGTGCACACTGATTACAGCAAAATTGGTTCTCCAAAACTGGATAACACATATACTATATGATTGCATTCTGCAAATGCAGCTGTGTTTTGAACAACCATGGTGGAAAGCCTGTTTTTCTGCTTTTCCCTGAGTGAGGAGTGATTTGCATGATGTTTTGATTTGCAACAAACTGCCTCACAGACAGCTCAAAAACCACAAGCAAAATTAGAAACTTATAACAAATAGAATGCATGATTTTAGAGTAATTGCAGTTTTTCTTCAAGGTGATGGTTGCTGAGAAAACAAATTTCCAGCTGGTACAATAAATAGACAAGCATTTACAGCCTTATGACTAAGAAGTCTGAGGATCTTTGCAAAGCAAATGTACAACCCTGAAAAGCCCTTAAGATTTTGTTATTAAACTCTCAGCATTAATAGAGTACTCATCTCTGAAAAGCCTAGTATGAGAAACTGAAGGATTATCTCTGCCTACCAGTTAGATTTCAATCTGGCACCAGAAAATCTGTGAATCTCCCATGAACACAGGGAGACATATAATCAAAGAGAGCTCTCTGTGTGCACACTAAAGAATTTTCCTCTTACCTTGGCTTCCTCCCAGAGTGGCTAGCTGAAAAGCTTCTTCAAGTGTTAGTCCTGTTTCATTCACTTTATTGATCTGAAGGCTATTAGATGCCAACAAGGTTTTCCTTATAGCATCAAGCATAGAAGCTGAATATCCACCTGCAACATCTAGAAGGGATCAGAGTCTTAGGGTATAAGCTTTGGGTATAATTCTCTATGTTAAATTTCTATAAGTTTTCATTCAAAGTTACAAAGTGACATATGTGGTAAACCCAAAAAGTTCTACAGCTAAGCACTGTCTCTGAAGGCATAATTCCCAATAAAGGTGCTCTCACACACAGTGAGGTGAATAGAACACAACACAAAAACAGAAACCTGAAGAGTTGATGTTCAAGTCTGTTTAAGCTAACAAAACTCTTCACTAATTTTTTAAATTTGTTTTAAAACAGTTTTGGACCAACCCTAGATTTCAATAGTCTAGACTTCCTTACCCAAGTGGAGAAAACAAAGGAGGATCAAAAGTTGGAGACATGCTGACTTTTAAATATGAACAGGTGAATGTATCTCCCAATGGTTTCCAGAAGAAACCACTTTCAGAGCAAACTACTAACCTGTGCCAAGACCAAGCTTCACATTGTGTTCGAGAACCTTTTGCACATTTAAGACACCGCTCCGCATCCTGGATTGGAAGAAGAAACACGTCCTGTGTGCTACATGCAGAAAAAGTTCAGGAAAAGCAGGGCTGCAGAGCCATTTTATGACAAAAACTCTCCCTTAATGTGTACAAGATTTGGTTTATTACTTATTCTGTCTGTATATCATGCAGTATCTCATGTCTGCTCAATAGAAAGAAGACTTTATAGTCCATTTCCCCAAAACATTAGCAGACTTCAGGGGGAAGGAAAATGCCACTGACATCTACCACTGACAGAACAGTCAAAAGAAATAAATTTTTAGAAAAGAAATATTTATATAGATATGGATATAGATGCAATAACTAAACTGAAAGACCACCAATTGGTGAGCATGCTAGGCAGAAGTGGATGATGAATGGTCATGTTCGATCCAATATGTCATTTATGGTGTAATGAGGTATCATACAGTTTCTATATCACAGCTTTGCAATGGTAGCATCGACTCAGGATACTACACAAACAACAGCTTTATTTAATTATACACCATTTCTAATTTTTTTTAACTTACGAAAAGTTAGAATTGGGGCAATGTGAAATTGCAGCTCCACGAAGACTAAAAAGTTTCAGCTCTTCTTCAGAAAGATGACAGGCATGTGCCATCACAGTCTAAAGAAAAAGAGAATACTGAATTTACTCAATATTTCATTTACTTTTGTGGCTGTGAGGTTTGCTGCGCTGCTTTAAATAGCCAAAAAGGACACATTACCATTTAGTGAAATTAATGCACTTCTTGAATTAAGCTCTTAAAACCCACAAGGGAAAAACTGATTAACATCAGTGTGCCTGACATATCATTCCTTCAGCTTTTTTGCATTTTTTAAATATAAGAATACAGGGTACTTGCTCTTGCAGTGACTGCTGTGAGCAAAGACAAAAGCAAGAACTTCCCAGTTGTCCTAGTGCTGTAGCAAGCTTATATTTTGTAGCTAACACAGACATTAAGTACTGGGGCTAGGAATACATCCAATAAAATGGAAGATATATGTACTCTTAGCATGTTTCCTATTAGCTCTCTAAAGGTTTGCACCAGGGAAAGAGAGAGATATTAAATATTCTTTATGTAAAATATAATCTAATTTTTTATGCAATTGATTAATTACTTTTACTTTTTAGCCGACATAACTGACTTTAAAAATAAGTTCACAAGAAAAACGTAGAAGTATAGGATAATTCAATAGTGGATAAACCAATTATTCCCATACAAATCTAATTGGCATTACCTCATATGCCAAATGTCCACTGAAAGAGAGGAGCAAGAGCTCTGTTAGATCTTGCAATCTGCACATAAAATTGAGCATGGCACAGAGACTGCTTCCACTGAGCATCTCCTAATGGCACTGTACCCCTCCCATCTCTACTCATCAAGCTCAGTGAAGCTGAAAACACAAGGAGAATAGCCACGTCTTCAGATAAGGACCTACATATGGTAGCTGCTGAAGCATATCCCTGCCAATCTGTACTGTTTTTAAAAGGAAAGAAACATTTCAGCAAGAGCTCTAAAAAAATGCCCTGCTTTTAAAACACTTTTAAAAAAATTGATTTGCTGTCTCAGTTTGAGTGGATGGGGAGACAATATCTGAGGTTCTGCTGCTATCTTGTGTTTAATAGAATCCTTTCCCAAATATCCAGGAGCCTGACTCCAGAAGACACCAGTAATCATGATTTTTCATGACCATTTTCACTTGCGTGCATACAAGTCACAGAATTAAGACCTGTGCTTTTGCAGCACAAATATGCTCTTTAGAACACTTGCACATCAAATCAGCATGCAAAGGACCATGTAAGAAAACAAAGGTTAATTCTGTGTACATACTTCTGTAGTCCATATTGATTTCTCAGCAAAAAGAACAGTAAACAAGTAAACAAGTAATTTACTGGGATAAAATTTCAAACACAGAAATGAGAGCTCAATAGCTAATTCCCAGGGAGTTTCCAGCTGCCCCTTGTGCATCTGAAAATTCTCTCACAAATTTTTAAATGAACTTGACTGATGTTTAGGTACTCTGACTGTAGCTGGGTTGTTCATATGCACTTTTGCATGGACAGTTCACTATCTAATTAGATGTGCCCTGGGTCTCCAGTCTGTAATTACTGTGGGCAGGTATATTACATTTATCTCAACAGCATAAAGCTGTAATGAATTTCAATTCTTCAGGCTGGTGTGCCTCTCAAAGCTTGGTAAAATAAGCTGGCAAAATGAGGTGAGAGTGCTTTTGGATAGTCAGAGCAGTAAAGTGCACCTGTCTGCAAGAGAGGTTGATGTTTAGAATTCAACAGGGTGGGCTGCTTCTCCATAGGAAGAAAATTAAGCTGGTCCTAATGTAACACCACAGAAGAAATCTTCAGGCAAACTGCAAAAACTGGATAACATCCTTGGAATATAAAGATAACTAGGTACTGTCCAAGAATTACCAGTTCCTACAATACCAGCTTTATCTAGCTTCCTTCTAATCCCACTGTCATAATTCTCTTTGAAGCCTTTAGAAAATGAATCAAGGAGCATAAAATACGTTTCTTTTTCATCTCCTCTAAAATACTTAGGAACAGTGTGGGCTTGTTTAAAGATCTAACACCTCAACATAGAACATAAAACAAATTTACTTTTCCCCAGATGTCACTGACCTTGACAGAACAATACAAATTTTTCAGGTAAATACACTAAACCATCATATTCTCTACATGGATAAATGTAAGTCATATTTGAGAAGTTTTTATGTGGCTACCTTGCTGGTTAGCAGCTTGTTTTTATCATACAGTTCAGTGTAATTCTGGTAGGCAGGAAACATGTTCTCCACAAGTTTGATTTCTTCCTCAGTCTCACTTATGTGACTCTGCAACAAGAAAATGCATAGAGTGAGTCCTTTAAACAGCATTGAACCTGACATTACAACCTTCTGAGCAATCTACTGGTGCTAAACATACATTCATAAAAAATAGTGCTTGTAAAGCCTATAGTTCGATCTAGTCCTTGCATCTCTTCTTTCATCAGACCTGAAGAAGTTTTCATAGGACCTAAAGAAGTAGCTCCATTTGCTCCTTAGAGGAACAAAGTGATATGAGATGATACACATATCCATCCCAGTAATGTGGTGACACAATGACCCCACTTCCAGTTTTAGGTAGATGTAAAAATAATAGATAAAATAATACACGATGTTATTGTGAGGTGAAAGAGAGAACAAGCCTACAACAGAGTGGATGCTGAGATCAGGGCAGCAGATATGTATCTCTTCCCAAAGGTATCTTTAGATGGTCAGCTTGCTGTCTGTCCAGACCACTTAAAAGGCACACAGAGCTCTCAGAGCTTACCTGCACGCGGAGATCATGGGCTTGTGCTAAATCCCCAAGGGCATTCAGCAAGTCCTCTGTGCAGGAGGGGCCAAAGCGGGGGGTTATTATAGGCTGTACTCTGGGATACTGAAAATAATAGAAGATAGGGTTTGTATTCTACATATATATTTCAGTAACCATAAGTAAGACTAGCATTTATGTGGCAATTATATTTTGTCTTCATTGCTTACTGCTTACTGCATCCTTGCCAACTCAAATTAAGCTGTATAGTAATTTCCTGGCTTTCATTAGACATCTCATTGCAGAAACAGAGAAGGAAAGTGGAGGTTTCTTACTACAATTTTAATGAACTTTAATAAAGAAATTGTTTTTATTAGAACTTTCATCAAGTCACTGAAATTTCACCAGTCTTCAGCAGCACTGGATACTTTTTCCTATTTGCTGACAGTCTAAATGCATAATGAGAAATAAGTCAGTTGAATGACCAGATTTTTTTCAGTCACACTTCTGTGACCATTGAAGATATAATGATGCAAAACTGCAAGTTTCTATAAAACCAAAGCCATTTTCCTGTTCAATCTTCTTTACTCATAACAGTGACAAACCTCTAAACTCCTTAGATAGGAAGAATAGTGGTATAATCAGATATGCTATACTGTAGGAAACAGTGGAGAAGACACTAAGAACTACAGAGGTTTACACCTTGCATCTCTAGATTAAAATTTTCCAAAAAAAATAGTCAGCAGGATTACAATTCTGTCACCAGTCAGAGGCAAGCATTTAGCACAAACCAGTAAGTGATAACTTGGACTGCAGTTCCTTTTATTATCTCCCCGAAAAAAGGAGCTCAGGTCTTTGCAAATTAACCAACTTACTCTAGTCATACATAGCTTAGGCATTACTCTAGTGATACATATGGTTTAGGCATTAAACTCCAGGCAACTGCTCTTGAATATTTTGAGGTGGGATGTCAAAAGAAGCCACTGAAAACCAAAAGCTGATAAGAAAAGTACCATTGTGTAAACTTCTATCTTTACCACAGGAGTGTAAGCATGAATGTCTTTAGAAACACACTTTAAGACATGGACTGACCTAAACCACTAATTTTATAGTGGATTAGTAACTTTACTGAAAAAAACAATGATTTCTGCTGGTGAGAATTCTTTCAATTAGTCTGTCTACTTCTATACTACAGAGTGATAAATTGAATTCCACCTTTCTTAACAAGAAAATCGTCCTTTCTGGGAAGCCAGGTTTTTCAAACTCAGTAGAGAAACACACAGAACGTTGCTCTGCTCTGATCACAGAAAACTGATACCACACTGTTACAAGTACATTTCTCAACATGGCTAGAGGAACATTTTCCAGAGTGATGATATCTGTCTATTACACACAAATATGTATATTTATTGATTTGTCACTAAGACAACAGATTTGGATAGCAAGATTAATTTTTTCATGCATTCACACAGCATCTTCTGAACACAGAAGTGAAGTCAATAAAGAACACTACTTACCTTCTTTTCCAGTAGCTCTCTAACAAACCTGAAAAAGGGTAGAAATAAAGTTGCTGTAAATCTGTCCTCTATGTTATAAATTATGAAAAATATAAAAAATATATGCTTCGATACTCTGTTAAACATTTCAGACAGATCAATTTTTTCACAAAATGTTGAGCCAGATTTTCAGATGAAATTAAAAAAGGGAACACGATGAAGTCAGCATAGTGACACCAAATTATTCTAGTCTTGAATTTGACTCTGAACATGCAGACTAGTGTTTTTTCATTGCAATACTTAGCATTAGACAAGCAGTAATTATTCTGAGTTCTCCCTGAAAACCAAACACATGCTACATTAAATTAATTGAAAATATAATTATAACCTACAGCTGCAATATTGAAGAAAAAACAAACCGAAGTTAAATTTGTCTGTCCATGAATTCAAATTGCAGCGTTTAAACCTTTTCAAATCCAAGTTTTAAAAGATGCAGCAATACTTTATATCTTACAGTAGATGCATATGTTCTCGTTCCCTTAAAGAACCCTTGATTTTTTGGAAATGCTTATATTAATGTTAGCGTATAGACAATCTACCTTCCAGAAAATAAAGATTAACTTACTCTGTTAACTAAAATGCTACCTCAGACCTCTACAAAAAGCCCCAGGCAGTTACTACGGATAATGCCGATGAGCAAACTAAACTTCATCCTACCTTGGAAGGAGGAAATTATTTGAAAGCCCATTTGTTCAGTGTATGTGACATGTGAATGACAGTTTGAGATGCTTTCTGGACAGGATCTCTGTGAATTTTTATGTCATAGTTCATAATAAGAGAACTGTGTAATTTTGATCACTACACATGTTGTATTAATTTTTTCAAATGTCTTCAGAGGGAAAAGAAAATTATGCTAGAGGCTACATTCACAACCCTGAAGCTCACGCTAGATCACCAGATGGAAATGAGAAACCTGAGTTCAACTTCTGCAATGACCAAAGGAGTTTGAGCCCACCATTGTCTAACTTTGAGAGCTAAAATGCCAAGTGAATTAGCTATCATCTGCCTGTTTCTCCTCTTACCGATTAACCTGATATAATAAAATACGCTCTTGAGCAGAAGCTTTAACAGAAATATAATGCCCAGTTGACAAGCCAAAATTTCAATGTGGCTATTTTCCTTCTTTCTCACATTCTTTGAACAGTGTGAGCTGTTTCAAAACTGATGAAATGTGATGAAATATATTTTGCAAATAATAGTCTACAGTTTGTTGGCTTACATACTTCTCTATGAGGAAAGAAGCTCAACTTCAAATCATTGTCTTCTGTAGCAGAGCAGACTTGAACATAGGCTCTCATCTTTGCAGCTGACTATAACTTATAGTACCATATATGGTAATTTAGAGTTCAATTCTCTAACTTTTTATTAAATTCTCTTTGACAAAGAATGATAGATTCAAATTCTTGACAATTTAAATTTAATATATGAAGTACTTGGAATTGTATCTTATTTCCACACATACAATATAAATATTTCTGGATGTTAACTCTAAGTAACTGAAATGAGTGTAGTCCATTTCCTGACAGTGTGACAGATCACATTTCTTAGATTCTTAAAAAATCAAGCAACAAAAACCCAACTAACATGTTGCCCTTTTAATGAAACAGATTTTTCATCCTTCTGCAATTGTATTGCTGTGATTCAGGTAAGTACTCCAGATTCATGTCAAGAAGCACACAGCCCTATTCCCTAGACAGCTATGGAGTACTTGTGGCAACCTCTCACCCAAAGGTGAGAAATATTTCTTATTACACAATCAAAAAGGAATGAGTTGGAAGCACAAGATAGATATTTAAAAGAAAGATATTTAGATCCTTCTGAAGTTTTAAAACTATCAGAACTATAAGTTCTGCTTCTTTCAGGCCCATTTGGCACCATAATATGGAAGCTGGGGATTTACGTAGAGGGAAACAAATGTTAGAGGAGTGAAGGTAATTAATACTGCATGTTTTAAAAATTTCTTTAAATATAAACATCATTAGAAATACATGACCATTTCTAACTTTTATTGTCACACCTTTAGCATGATTGGTAAAACAAGGGGGCAACCTCACATAAGTGCCAAAAGATATTTGTATTACTTTTAGGGGTTTTCTCTTTCAGTATGACACCTGAAACATTTAGGTAAGTAAATAGATAGTCCCATGAGAAGGGCTATATGTCTGCTTAACTGTTTTCTGAGCATGGGTGAGAAAGACAAGAGAAACATGATAGTAAACTGCCATAATCCAGTCTTGGCTCTCCTCCACTACAAACATTGTCTTCATTTGATTCTCCATCATTCTCTCAGCTGCATATTGGAGTAGTTTGACTGGTGCTGTGAGGGAGAAGAGATGTTTAAAATGGGGTATATGAAAGCTGAGTTCTACAACTTGAATAAAGCCTTAACCTAAATGGTGGAAGGAAATAGCTTAGAAGTTAATGGGGATGAAGGAACTGGCTGCCACCTCACCATTGTATGTCAGGTCCCATGACCTCCACACACACAGCTGTGAAAGGGAAAAGAGGCAGCAGAAAACAGACACATCCTCTCAAACCCTAGATCTGTGGTTTCTCTCTCTCTTTGGAAAAGCCAGAGAGATGCTACTTGGGCTGTGCAGCAACTTTTGCAGGAATTGCCAGGATTTGCAGGAATTGCCAGGACTGTACAGGACAGTACTGTTGGAAGAAAAAACCTGTTGCTAATAAATTCACACCCGTAAGCTCTTAGACAGATTCACATTCACTTTTCAGATGTATGAAAAATCTTATTTTAAAAGGTTATGCCATCAATTTTATCATTTTACCTTTCTGTGTCTTGGACAGAGTCAGCAGTAATTTCTCTGTATTGTGGCACACTGTCATTCACATCCATGCAGACTTTCCCAACAAATGCTCGTTGACCAAATTTATCTGTTGAGATGCATTAGAACATAAATCTCAGAATCACTGGTTCTCAGAAACCATTGCCAAAGCTTGTACTGAAATAAAAAAATGAAGTCCCCCCCACCCAGCTCCATTTAGAATGACCAGAATTTATGCTCCTGTCTCATCTCTAAGTTAGGATCATTCATGTGACTTTTAAGGATAAAAAGAAAAGACAAAATAAAGAAACAAGCAACATTAAATAGGAGCTGTCTTCCACATTAATACTCAACTTTATAAATAAGAACTAGATTACTATAGTTTAACATAAGTAGAATTCTTAATGGTAGTTTATGAAGACGGCTGTGACACAAAGGATGAGAAACAAGGATCAAAGTACAGTAGCTGTAGTAGATGACTACCTGAAAATTAGAGAAGGCATAAAGATCTCAGCAAACCATCTCTCCTTTCGCTAACAGGCCTCCCACAAGCAGTTAGAGGGAGAAATTTCCAGCTCTATTCTAGCCTCTTTCTTGAGATTTACACATGCTAGATGAATAAATCAGAACTCATCTGTAAAACATGAATATAATATCCAATTCTAGGCTGTCAAATGTGTTTTTAAATCAGATCTCTTTGTCCACTTTAACTATTTGAGTTGTTTAATGAAATGGCTTCAAAATTTTCCTAATAAATCAGAAAGACTAGCTAATTTTTGATGAAATTTGAGGTTCTTATTAAATTTCTCTGCTTTATGAGCTGTCTGAGCCTTGAGAAATCCTGCAAGAACAACAATATTTTCAAACGGTAGGCATTTGCAACTATGAATAGAAGGGAAGGATAAGATTCTGATGCAGCTTCCACTTCTCTGATTTCAGAGAGTATGTGAAGATATTGATTATCAGATAAAACCTCAGTGTATCAGGAAATTAATGCTTTGACTGGGCCTCCTGTCATTCAGTTCTTTTAAACGCCAAAAAATAAAAGGTTAGAAAAAGCAGAGAACTGCAGCTGAAGAACAAGTCCAGCACACCTAATTCAAGCTCAGCCAGCAGTAGATTTGGGAATGAGGAAAGAAGGAATAGCAACCGTAGGATAGAGGAGTTAAGTGAACATGGGTAACACGTAGGGTTTGGGGACACAGTGTGACAGGTAGAATGAATAAAAAACAATTTAGGAGAAGGACAGATCCCTAGCTCACCTAAACTCCTAAACATTGTTTCCTTCAACTAACGATCCACACAATCCTTCAAAACTCACTGTTAGACTTACCTATAATTTCAGCAAGAAGAAGGGAACTATCTGTGTGAATAGTTGCAAAGTAGCAAGCTGTAGTCGTGCCATTCTTTAGAGTTCGTCTCTAAGAAAAGAAATCAGTTTCAACTGTCTGGGAAAAAAATCAGTAAAGCTGCCAAAATGCAGAACAGGAAGTCTCATTTCAAATTGCAAGAACATTTAGTTATTGTGAAATTTTGCAGTGAAGTGGGAAGGTAAAAACACAGATTTTTAACTTTATAAAAGCTTTTTAAAGTCTGAGGGTTAATAAATACAAAAAACGCCTCACAAAATTTTTGCAATGGTTAAACCCATAGAAACCAGTCTCTGTTTCTTTCCTCAAACTGGAAATACTCCAACTTATATTTGGAAATACAAACAACTAGTATTTTTTATTATTTCCGAGTTATGAAATGTTCTCCAATTTTCACAGTGAAGCACTGTTTATCTAGTGTTACCAAAGCAAGGCTTTTGGGGAACATGGTGGTTTTCTTTTAGCAACCCAATCTTGCTGGAAAAACAAGTCAGGTTTTCACGTATCAAAAACCTTTGTTGTCCCCAAATACCAAATATCAAACTTAACTGTAAAAGTAAACTGAGCAAAACTGCTCAGACTATGAGCTAATTATTTATCTAATATACCATTTGAAAGGAAAGCCCCACATTACTTTTGGAGAACATAATAGTAAATTACCAGGTATTTTAGTTACAATAATTTATGATGAAATTTGTAGCTTCTGTTGTCCTTGGGACTAATGCAAACCAGGCTGACCACTTATCCAACATACAGGCCTAAATTACACTTTTGGGTTCTGGCTGTCAAGTTATTTGAGAATTTTCTTAATTTTTTTTTTAAATGAGATAAAAGGTAGAACATCCCACACAATGTTTGGAGGAAGGCTAGAGTTAATTATTTGACAAACATGAAGCCAAGTTTTGTCTTTTCCTTACAATATTCAAATGAAAATCCTTACAAGTTCCAAAAAATTCTCAAAAATAGCTATGTCATTACTGAGACAAGTTACCTTTGTCTTTCCTAGCTTTTCAAATTCAGAATTCTCTACTTCTGAAATCCTAACAGCATTGTTAAAGTAAATCTAAAAACATCCTGTTTCCAAATCATCAGGAAAAGAGGAGGTTCCAGGTAAAAGCAGGAAAATTTCAACTAAATTGTTTCTTTTGCTGAGTATAGAAGGTGTTTGCTGGAAACAGGACTTTGATTTGGAAAAATCCACTGTTTTTTCATTACAACTTCATAAGCACAATGATACTTATGAAAAAGTATCTGCTCCATGAAAGTTTAGCTCTGTTTCTAACAGATGAAGGTTATAATTGGCCCCATCAAACACTGCAGAGTGACTGGTATTCTGTATCTTCTGTGGGTGAAGACATTTTCCTGACTCTGTTCTATTTGATTCACATGGGGAGAGCCTAACTGTGGTATTCAGGCTCCCACAACTAACTTCCACCTCCCTCTGGCAGTTCTTTTCCAGATGATATTGTGACACACCTTGCAGGGTGAGGTCTCCAGATGTGCTGGGGTCACACAGCCTGCACTGTAACAGTGTGTTGGGCACACAACTCAAAGGTGAGGTCACCTCTATGTTTTAAGCACTTGACTGCTTGTCACTAGAGCTTATGACCATGCTGCTCCTGCATGCTTTTATCATGGCAGATGGCAGAAAGTAATTTCTTTTAAAATGTGTGTGGCAAGGAACAGCATAACTATTTATTTCAGATTTGTTATGTTATTATGTTAACAACAGATGCTGCCAGGGTAATAGACAAATGCAAGGCAAATTATGCTGGCCAAATAATTTAATCTGTTGAAGACATTTCTGTCCACATATTAAAGGATAAATTTGTTATAGGACAGAACTAGTACTCTGCAATATGACCTAGATGATTGTTTTCCATTCAGTGGATCTTAAAGACTTTATAATGCTCAGAACCAGTCTAGCTCAAAGACAGTCTTTCTTTGACCCACAATACCACTGAGAGACTCCTTCTAAAGCCCCTGCAGTGAAAGACATTCTCACTATAAAGACCTCAACAGCAGCAGCAATGTCTTCCTTTACTACTCCAGAACACCCTAAATTTGTCATCTATCAGAAGTACCTTCTCTTTCATGTGGTTTTTGCAGATGGTGAGTTTATAATAGAGGATTTTTGTGCAAGAAAGGAAACACCCCCTGAATTTTTCTTTTTTTTACTACGCTTGGTTATTGCTGCATTGAGGTTGTCTGCACCTGCTGGCTGTACTAATTCTGAGAGTAGATTAGTTGTTGTAGAGTAGTAGTTGGTCATTATATTCAGAAAAGGTGATAAACAGTTCACTGTTAACCTTGTGATTAAATAAATTCTATTGCCAGCAACAACAGAACAAGACCATAACTAGTAATAAACAATTTGACTAGCAATTAGAACAGTGGCTATCTTGGCTTTATCTGGTTTCCATGACAATAAAACATTCTCTACTCTTTCTGCTGACCTTCTGAGAACATGCCTATATTACACGAAAATGAATGTCGTCAAGTAGGTAAATGTCGTTTGCAGGACTTACAACAACTCTGGTGTACACTTCTTCTGCAAAACCACTGTCCTGGTATTTGGCTTCTGTTGGGAACGTGTAGGCAGTCAACCACTGCAAAAGAGGCAGGTCTACTCTTGTACCAGTAAATGAATACTGAGGAGCATGAATATGTGTATCAACCAATCCTGGCATGAAGAATTCACTAAGGAAAGAAAATAAAATTGTAATAATCCAAAACGCCTCAAAATTCTCCATAGTAATTAGTTTTGTTTTAAAGAGTACACTTGATTAAAATCCAGCAGAATAAATGGCAAGATTAATCTGTCTCTTCCAGCATCAGCCTATTAACTCCTGCTGTACCTCTACCCATACCCATATTTTGGTATGAAGCAGCTGAGTAATATAATTTACACCGCAAATATCTAACTGTGAGAAAAACAGTATAAGAGCATGATTAATCTAATTATCTCTAATATTGACCCTCCCTAAATGCCAACAAACAAAGGGGAACTGACTTCAGAATAACTAAAATTACTCCACTATAGAATTCACTTGAAAAAGAGATTTGTACACAGTCTTGTTTCCTACTGTGAAGATATATGGAATGCCTCTAGCTTCCAGACCATTATATTTACAAAATGTGACTTTCTATATGCCAGTTTTCTTCTATATTATTTATATGTCTATATAGATATATAAAATCAATGAATTTCAAGGCTTAATGGAAGAACAGACACTGTGTCTAAAAGGCAGACACAGACACTGGTGAAAAAAGCTCTGCTCAATATCTTGACAGGAAAGCATATTTAAAATGTAACTGTAAAACTTTATGTTGTCATAGTTTAATGTTCATACAATAAGATGAATGAATATATCAACATTTCTAGGAAGTTGCTAAGGCCATTCTGTTTTGTGCTGAAACTCCTTACTGCATAATATTTCTCTCACTCCTCTTTCCTTCTCCCTGACTACTAAATGAACTGAATTTTGTCTCTTTTTAACTCCCCTTCTTTCTGTTTTCTTGCAGTCTATAAATGCTGAAAAGTCTTCCTCAATCTGATTCATATTCACAGCACCTTCCATTTTCCTCAGGCTATTTCAAGTGAAGAAAATATCTGATTACTCATATATACTGTATGATTAGCCTTTCATCAAAGCATAAAAGTTTTTTAACAATTGATTACTAGAAGGCAGTTGCATTATAATAATTATAAGCCACAAGTCGTTTACAGTGCTACTACATGCAAAGCATAGTCCAAAACTTTTTCACAGAGTCTAACACTTTTTCACTTCACCCTAAAGTTGGGGGATTTCACTGGGTGAAGAAAAAGAAATGCTCCAGCTGCGATACAGTGAGAAATCAAAAGCTCTGTGTTTAGAGGGTTTAAATCTTCTAATTGTATTAATTTTTATTATGCAACATGTCAAAGTCCAAGCAAATTAGTTTCATATCTGCAATGTCAGTGTTACCTACATTTATTACATCTAGACTTTCATGTTTGGCACAGCCCACTGCTAAGAAAATGGATATAAAACGTAATCTCAAGAAAGAATGGCACTTACTTCTGTGAGCACGGAAGTGATTATGCCTGAAAATTAAATATGGCATTTTGTTCTGTGCAGCATACATCAGCCAGCACAATTCAGCCATGTCTGCAATCCCAGATGAAGGAATGCAAAAAGAACATGGACTGTCCATCATCCAAGTTGCATCCAAAACACAGGCACCTTTGGGTAAAGAGCTCTCACTGCACTAAAATGGAATTTTGGCCATTAAATGTATAGGCATCGTATGGGTTTAATGTGCTCCCTGTCAAAATGTATTCCAAAGACTTGCTTTACCTCACTCAAAGAACAAACTGCATTTGCTGTAGCTAATCTTAACAAAACACATACTGTTTACTCAGTTGTCTTATGTCAGATGTTTTGAACCCCCACGTCTTAGCCAGTTGCTCTAGTTGATCAGCTTGTTCCACAAACACAATCTAAAAAAAAGAAAACATAGTTAAGTACCTCAAACGTGCATCCCACATCAGCTTTATGTGAAGGCAAAACAAGTTATATCTTAAAACCAATTTTACACACTTACTACAGAGGTGTTAGGTTTGCATTGAGACACTTGTTCTTCCTGACTATCAAGCATGATTATGAAATATCTTCCCATAATCCAGTGAATAACCGCACCCACCTTGTAACTTGTAATAAAACAATTAATTCCTTCTCAGGTAATACACAGGCAGAACAGCACAGACCTTAGTGTCCTGTAATGTCATGTCATGCTAGCAGTACAGTCACATGTGAGGAGGTGTACAACAGCCTTACAGGAATGCAGGTACAGTATTCACAACCAGAGGGGTCAAATTACCTGCTTTGCCTATGAGTGACTGACATCAAGCTAAGTATATTCTAATTTTCTGCTTGCGTTGGGCTTTTTTAATTTTTTCAGTGCCTACGATGAGAAAATAAATTGAACGGGAAAATGTGGATAATATTTTCATTTTACAGAATGGGCTAAAAGGATGCTGAGATCTTTGTTTATTTCAAAATAAAACCTTACAATCTGGAGCCAAACTCAACCCCATTTGACTCCTAGAGAACATATACTCTACTGATGATGAGCTGCTGTTGCCTAGTCAGAATTTTAGCACATTTCCTATTTATTTTTAAATTCCATGGTATTTTAATCTACAAGATGACTCTCAACTCTTTGATTCTCTGGTCTATCACTAATAGGCATGACAGCTCCCAAGAAACAGAGACTGTGGGCCTAGGAATTGCAATGCCCACTACAGATCCATGCAGGATCCAAGTTTCCTCAATACTTGACAATTTAGAGGACTTGGAAGTCTCCCCTGGCCAAAGACTGCCTGTCTGAGCTTACAGAAATTCCTGCCTCTAACCACAGCCTCTGCCAGAAACCAATTCATTGTCTTCTAACTCCCTTGGTGTAAGAGCTCGTTCCCCTAAATTCAAGGGAATACTATTCCTGTTACCAGTATCCTTCTCCTCCTGGGATGATGTCCACACTGAGGGCCTCTATCACCCTCATGACAGCAGTTTCTAGGGCATCAGTTAAAAAGAAAAACAAAACCACATTAAAAAAGGCAAGACTTAGTACTTGTAAAATGGCAATAGGAAGAAACTTAGGAGGAAGAGCAAGATGACTGAAAAAAGCATTGTTTAGCACTTATTTGCATGCCATTTTTTATGTGTATGCTTCTTTTGCATAGAAATTTACCATTTTCTGTTTTTTCCATAAACAAAAATAAGCAAAGCTGATAAACTGTAAATGCTGCTAAACTGTAGACAAAAAGTTATTGGCTGCCTAGTCTTTTAAATTAATCATGGCTGGTATGATTTATATTGTTTAAAGAGCAGATGTTCTACATTTTCAGTCAGAAAAAATATTAAAATAATGCCATATAAATAAATACCACACTAGCAAAAATTGTAAGATTGTAGTATTCCATTAATAGTTGACAGAAGCAGTATTGTCCTCCATGCAAAGAGGAATACATCCAACTTAATTTAACTGCAGAAGGCTTGGAATACAGACCTACTGAAATATCTGATGTGCAATAAAGAAAATGTCATTCAGATATTGAAGTCAAAATGGATGCAGAATGAGCAATGTTAGAGCTGCTGGGGGGGAGAAGGGTGAAGAGGGAGGGAAAAAAAGAGAGAGAGAAAAGCATGAAACACCAGATGACAAATTCTGGAAACAGGCGTTGCCATGGAAAAGCAGTGGCTGTTATGTACTCTTAGGGTGCAGAAAAATAAAATACCTAAATCATGGAAAAATGAAGAAAATATGTTTCAAGGAAGCTGGATACATGAAATCAATTCTAAACTTGACACCTGGTCTATTATGGTTGAATTAGACTATGGGAAAATCAACAAGACACCTACAGTTTTTTCAAACAAACTTCCCAATGGAATTCCTCAGTCAGCCAAGAGCTGTTTCCCATTGCTTTAGGATGCATTTCTAATGCTGAATGCTTTAAGCTCTTTGAGGTCTTAAGCTTGGATATTTGCTCCAGTATTTGCTTGTGCATTCAAGATAACCAACTGGATGCACAGTTCTTTGAATTAGTTCTGCACCTCAACACTGTAGAAGCAAGAAGACATTCTACAGCAGAGTCACTACAGAGTCAAGATAAGTGCACAAGACTAAGAACTTCAGCTTTAAAGAAGGAAGTCAAGAAGAATAACTGGCACCTTGGGAAACGTATACCACAAAACCCAGAATTAGTGGCTGCTAACCCCATTGTACAAACACTTCCATAAGTTCTCACGTGTTACTCATGTAATGGGGCTAAAGCATCCAAAGATCAGGGGAAAAGCTCTCCCAACACTTGTCATTAACTCAGGCCTTTGATATATCAAGTGATGCCCAAAGCACTTCCATGAAAGCATAGCTGGTCAACTAAACCATGCATCAACCCTGATGCAGTAAACCCTGAGTGCCTTCAAGCACCACAGTGCAAATATTTTACTAACATGAAAATGGAAAGTGAATTATACTGGCTGAAGGAACATGGTTTGTTTGGATCCAACAGTGCCTGGCTATGACATTCAGAGGTGAACATGAGAAGGAGTCTGTCCCTCTTTCCCCTCCTACACGCTGTCCTCCTTCCCTGTTCCCACAGTTATTAAATGACTTTTGCAATTAGAGACATGATGCCTATTGTTTGCCTAGTTCCCAAAACTAGGCAAATGTGAAGCTAAATGAGAGATAAGAACACTTGCTAGATGCAGCTGCTAAAGGAACTGCCCAGCCTGCTGAGAATGGGGAAGCAAGGAACTCCAGATTGAAGGTAGCTTCCTCCTTGTACAGCTGACATGTGTCCACTCACTGTCCAAACTGGCTTAAATCAAAGCTTATGCTTAAAATCCTTATTCCACAACTCTTGCTCTTTTCATGACTTCCACAAGGGCTTTTAGCTTAATAGTTTTTTCTGCTTACTTAATACTCTACACACCTAGGATAATTACACCAACATTTCAATAACAACTCACATTTTGCTCCTATGTCTGTTTTCTTTACCCTGAGGAATGCTGGTCTTTCTCTTTGCTGTTCCTCAAGGGAGACACTACACTGCTCTGCAAACCACTCAGTTAAACATGGTCCTTACTTTGCTAACATGATGATAAATTGGGGTTTTATATCCAAAAGCAATGTTTTTCTTCATAGTTTTCATCTGGGGCAAAGCAAAGAGATGACATTTTACATCCCTTGGAGGACATGCAGGGACTCACACTGCAAAACAGAACCCAGTTGCTCATACAAGCTCTGACACACAGTGTAAGAGAGCATGCAAAATTTTTCCACGATGGAGTCAGTAACATGAGGCAAAAGAAGGATACCTGTTTAGTTAAATTTACATCTTTGGGAGGAAAACAGAAGCAGTTTTGGTGTAAATTTGAAAAACAAAGGTAAGTCATTCTCTAACCACTATGTCTTCCTTGAAAAGCCAACTCTTCTGTGATTCCAGTGGTTGTTCTGCATGATGCTACATTATGAGTAATAGGGAGAAAAGAGAGCATATGGGATACTCACTGTATCAGCCCCTGGAATATTAAAATGTCAAGAATTTGTAATAAAAAGAGAATAAAATAAAAGTGCTTGTCACTGTATTCTGGTGGGAATTTTATTTTAGGAAGATAGTGTTTTAATGGATTAAAAAAAAAAAAAACTTCTGCCAATTTATGAAAGGAAAACAGTATACTGTGAATCCTTGTTCCCTAGGAAAAGGAGAGAGTAAGTGAGAGCACAACAGATCCCTAGCTGTAGCTTACTAAGATACCTCTTTTTCAAGAAAATCACTAAAAAAATCTTGATTTCATATGGATGCTGTGTAGAGACACTTTTCCAGAAATTGACATTAAAGAGAGTGGGATGGGGTACGAATTTCTGCCTTGTGCACCTGACTTACACCAGCCAAACCTTTTTTCATTCTAATCTATTATTTTAGTGAACAGCAGCCAATACATAACTATGCAAATTTTTACTCCCCTCCTGTTCATCAAAATACAGCTCCTCACAGACTTCAATACATCTTGCACCAGACTCCTCAACAGCTATAAAAGGGCTGTCTTGAAACAGGCCTTCATGGACCTGTGTGAATAGAGAAAATGCACACTATTAGGGCTCAAACTGTGTTTTGCACATATTTCAAATGTTACTGAAGCCTGACACACTGAAGCCTGCTATTTATTCACAAGAAAGAAAATGACTTTTTTAGATTTTACATAGGGTAACCATATGTTATTGAGTCTACAAGAAATCACCAGTCTACTTGCACAACCTGCACTATGAAACTGAGTTTCAAGTGTGATAAGGGTTAAGGAAACGACATTGCTTCCCAGCCAGACTCTCTCCTATAGTATCAGTAATGCTTGTTTTAAGCTTGGTTCATACTACTGAAATGCCCAACATCATCATCTTTCTAACTCTTTATGGGTATACGCCATGGGGGGGATTTTTGTGACAAGAAGACAAAAAGAGCCTCATTTAGATGGCTGTGCAGTGGGTAGACAGCTATTTTCACCATCACTGTTTAGATACCCTGAGAATAAAAAAAACAGCTTGTGAAACAGAAAGAAAACAGAGAATCTGAAATAATGCCAGGTCTAGGCACACTGCTGTTCCGGGAACACTCAGCACACCTCAAAAGCAGATTTATGCCAACTGCAGACTCGTGCCGAGGGGACGCTGCATCCCGGTTAACTCCAGCTCCTGCAAGTGCGAAATTCCTTCTCCGCGGCGCCTGCCCCGACAGACAGGAGTGCGAAAATGTTCCGCTTTCTCTCCACAGACCGGCGGAGCCAGCCCTGCCTCTCGCCACCCCCGGACGCGGACTCGGGGCCGCAAAGGGTCATTTTCACCCGTTCTGGCGGACCCTGTGGCAGAGCG
>VXBC01002550.1:18860-44608 GCA_013399945.1 Ploceus nigricollis | reverse complement strand
AGGTGTCCTCATCCTATGTTCATTGGATGTTATCCCATCCAAGCAGGCATTTTAACACAAGCATATTTCACTAATATGTCTAAGCTTAATTAACAACAACAACAAAAAAAACTATGTCTTTATAACAAAGTCACTTTAACACTACACATATAAAATCCATTTTAACATTTGCGAAAAGCCAATATTACAATATGTATCTATAACATAAGGAAGGCTGATCTGCAGAGAAAGCCTCATTTGCATCTTTCACTTCTCAGCTGAGCAGTTAAGTTTGAACTGAAAAAGTCAGGCTATTTTGACACAGCCAAACTACAAAAGAAAAAGTGGGCAATTGCATTTTACATCACAAAACAAAACAGGGGTTTATACTTGTCTATACTTTTGGCAGTATAGTACAACAGAAATACAAGATTTTGTGTACATTAAAATCTTATTTTATTACTGATAGGGACCCATTTCTTTCTCTAGGAAGAAGGAATGTTTACATTGTGAAACAAATTTGTACAGTGAAGGAGTTGATCAGAAAAGTCAGACTGCAGCTCATTTTCCAGGCAACTTAATTGAACTAGTTTTGGGACTGGGAAGATACCTTTTCTAATATCCTATAATGGTTAAAGACTAAGCAGCTGGTTAGTTGAAGGTTGTATTAATACTAACAGCAACTCAGTGTGCCTTAAACAAAAATAGCAACGCCAACCAGAATTCGTTAACTCCTCACTGCCAAATAACTTCATTCACTTCCCACATGCAACCACCCACTTTATTCATAACTCATTCTTTTAAATCATGCTCAGATGCACCTGATTAAAGATAGTCTTGAGGGTTTTTTTAAGACTGGTTACATATTATATGCCATTGCAGTGAAAGTGTGCCTGCTAAGACAATATCTCTTTCACAAGGGATACAGATAAGCTTGTACGTGCAAGCTAATCAGTGCTTCTGGGCCTGCTTTTCTCCCTTTTTTCTGACTTAAGCTTCTGAATTTATATGTTTCACTTAGCAGCAGCTCTTTTTGTTGTGACTGTCCAATCTCCATTGGGTACTTGCTTGCACAGCCAAAAAAGAGCTTTTTCATAGCTTTCTGCTCAACAGATCTCTAACTGAGGTATAAAAAATTTCAGAGAGGCGGTTTCAATGTGGAGGATGCGAAACAGCTTATTATACTAGCCCTGCAACTCCTACTCCCAAAGCATTTTCTTAAAGGGCTTGTGAGATTTCTACTTGAAAATTTGGAAGCTTAATTTTACTTCAAGAAGAGATCTCAAGGACAGTGTGAGGAGACAAAACTGAGATGAGCCTGTCTCTTTTAATGAAGTGGCCTCCACAAGTAGTTGTTCTTTCAGGTTGTTCTTTCAGGCAGTAAGTTGTTCTTTCATAATTATAATGGCTGCAGCAATTTCTACTATGTCAAGATCTAGCTTCAGGTTATATACCCGTTCTCTAAGCCATTTCAAAGGCCCCAGTTACAACAGACTGTGGTTGGAAGACTTTGGATGAAGTCTCTGGGAATTCAGTAACAGGAGGACAAGAAAGGAAGGGAGAAAACAAAAATGTATTAACTTATTTCACATCTATCCTGGTTCCAGCCAGGACAGGGTTCATTATTTGCAGTAGCCAGGAGGGGCATGGCCAGAACCCAGAAGTTATTCTACATTACCTGAATTCATTGCTAGGAGTGGTGGAAGGGAGTCTCTTCCAGGGAGAAGAGCTCCCTCCTGATCATGGTTGTAGGTGAGCATTTTACAGGCAAATCACTCTCCTTTGTACATTCTGGCATTAATATTGTTGCTGTTTCTGTTCATTTTCTTATCTCATTGCTGTCTCCAGTAAACTGTTCTTATCTCAACCCATGGTCTTTGTCTATTTCTCACAAAAAGTTCCGTAAGAGGAGGTTGCAATAAGACTTGCATCCGCTATGAACTCAAATTACACATCACTGCAGCTGCAGTAGTAAGGGGAGACTAAGACTGTATTTGTAAGTTTTGCGACAAATACTGTGAATAGTGTAATAAAGAAGGACCCAATAAACAAGTTGCTGATTTGATTCTGGAAAAAAATTAGTCCATTGTTCTTAATGAAACTGAAGGGAATTTTTCCTTTGTATAAGTCCCTTCTTTCTGTCTTGGGACACTGAGTAAAACTGTTTCTTCATTATTTCTAACATTACTTCTACAGGTGCTTTGGCAGATACTTGAGAAATTGTTTCATTTTATACTTGAAAGACAGTGCTTGAAAGAGTAGTTGCTGCTTTCTGCATTAGGGAAGCTCTGTAGAATTACTAAATGTATCATGTATGTTTCCATACTATTCCTCTGCTTCAGAGTAACATCATTTTCAGTGTGGGGTTTTTTTATTTATGAGCTAAATATTTGGGAAGTGTGATTAAATTTTATTTCTGTTCTTAATAATGGGGAAGTCCTTCTCTCATGTCTCATATCAGCTCATAAAAATACATAAATTTCATGGCTAAACTGAATTTACATTTCAAGATTCTAAGTGTTGCATTTATACTGAGCCTGACACTCAGAAGCCACCTTGCCTCATAGACTGGTCCTTAATGGAGCTGAGCTGACTCCCACTAGTTGAAAATCAGGCTTCATATTTCCAGACAGTCATCCTGAAGACTCAGTGAACACTAAAGGAGGAATGCATACTCAGGAATCTAAAATATTTTTACAATTCTTTCCTTTTGGATCTTTCTCTTAACAAAAAAATGGGTTTTATTGAATCATGTATTTTCAACTCTTGTGCAACAGGAGAAATAAAAGAAAGCAGTTTGTATTTTATTTTCTGAAACTATTTGGAAATGAGAGTGGCTAGTGCTGCTACTAGGATGGTACATATTGACTATTCCATAGAATGATCATTCGTTGTATTCAGGAAAACATATTGATGGATAGAAAGCAGCAGAAGAGACATTCTGCAGATTATATTCCTAAGAATATGTTCGTTATGTACATATTTCAACATCCCACATAATACAGCCACCACACAAAAGGATAAAATGCAGCAAAAGTATAATAATTTTTCTGTTGAATAAATACAACGTCAGGTGATCTTCCATCCAGTCTTGAGAGTTACAAGAATTTGGTACTGGCTCCCACTTTCCAACTAATCAACCTCTAAAAAAGTAAGCATTTCACAGCTGAAGTAAACATCATGTAGCTCAATTTGTGTTTACTTCAGATGAATGTTATTCATGCTCATTTATTTCTGCAAATGTAAATTCTTTGGATTAAGAGTTTTACTGCAGAGAATCTTTCTCCAGCAGCAAAAAACACCCTTGGTAAATTCTTGTCAACTGCTCCCCATCACTGTCTTCTTTCTCAGGTGCCCAAATGCAGGCTCCAGGATGTCTCCCTCTTTGATTTTACCCCAGACTGATGGCCAGCCAAGAGACATATCAAGGTGGCTTTCACCCTTTTTTTGAAGGCAGCTCTGACACTTCACTTTCTCCAGTTGTTGGGATTCTCTCTGGTATCTACAGCCTTGGAAAGCTGATGGAAACTGGTTGTACAAGGACATCAGCTACATCCCTCAGCACCCTGGTGTGCAGCAGGATAGGTCCCAGGACGTGTGTGGGTGTTAAGTGCTCCTGCATGACCACTGACTTGACCATTAAGCTAGGCTGGTAGCTCCTCTCCTCCTTCACTGAATGCAGAAGCCTGGCAGACTTCGCTGGTGACAACAAGCAGGGTGGTCAAGACCTGCCTTATCCATGCCTGCTCTCTCTGAATCACCCACCCTATCCTACAATGTTCAGTCTCCTGTGACTAATGTACTAGTAAAAGCATCCACTGCCCCTGAAACTTCTTGCAACCCAGTGGAATTTTGGCTTCCCCTATTCTGCCTCTACATGCCTTGGCAGTGTTTATTTATTCCTTCTCTGCATCCTCCCCCTGTCCCCTATCGGTATTTGCATTTTTTTGTGGGAGATGTGTCACAACTTGCTTGCTTAATCAAGCTGGCCTCCTGATAGGTCTCTTTGTTTCCATGAGGATGGACCATTCTTGTACTTGGAGAATGCTGTCCCTGAAGGCCAACAAGCTTTGCTGGAATTCTTTCCACTTCAGAGATACCTCCTATGAGATCCCACCTACAAGTTCTCTGAAAAAGCCAAGTTTTTGTGCTTGAAGTCCAAGGTCTGTTCTCTGATGATGTTCTCCAGCCATGCCTCCCAAGTCCAGAACAGAAAATTTAGGAATCAGGAGAATAAAATCCCTAGGTCCACCATAGGAGAGGATCAGTTTCAACAACACCTAAGGAACCTGAGTGTGTACAAGCCCATGGAACTCAATGAGATTCCTCCATAAGTCCTAAGGGAGCTGGCAGATGAAGTTGCTAAGCCACTATCCATAATTTTTGAAAAATCATGGCAGTCAGGTGAAGTCCCTGATGACTAGAAAAAAGGAAATATAACATGCACTTTTTAAAAGAGTAAAAAAGACCCAGGGAACTAAAGACCAGTCAGTCTCACTTTAGTGCCAGACAAGACCATCAAACAAATTCTGCTGGAAACTTTGCTAAGGTACATGGAAAACAAAGAGGTGACTTGTAAACAGGCAATATGCCTTTACAAAGGGGAAATCATGCCTGACAAATTTGGTGATCTTCTAGGGTGAGGCTACGGCATTGGATAGGGATAGAGCAACCCCTTAATATTCTGTGATCACCTTCCCATATATGGAAAAATGAATGTTCTCTTCTGTTCAACAAGTTTGTCATCCACAAAGACTCCTTGGTCTTCTCTGCAGAGCTGCTCTCCATCAGGTCACCCCTGACCTGTACTGGTACTTGGGGTTATTCCTTGCCAGGTGCAGCACCCTACATTTGCCCTTCTTTAACCTCACTGGGATTCTCTCCACCCAAATCTGCAGCCTATGAAGGTCCTGCTGAATGTCAGCACANCCTTCCAGGGTGTTGATCTCACCTCTCAACTTGCTGTTTTTGGTAAACTTGCTGAGGGTGCATTCAATCCCTTCATCCAGGTGATAGAATCACAAACTGTGCTGAGTTGGAAAGGACCCACAAAGATCATTGAGTCCAATTCTTGGCCCTGCACAGCGCCATTCCAAAGAGCCACACCAGGTGCCTCAGGGTACTGGCCAAATGCTGCTTGAGCTTGGTCAGGCTTGGTGCTGTGACCACTTCCCCGGGGAGCCCGTTCCAGTGCCCAGCCTCTGGGTGAAGAAACTTTGTCTAATATCCAGCCTAAACCTCTCCTGACACAATTTCAGCCTATTTTCTTGGGTCCTGTCACTGGTCACTGCAGAGAAGAGATCAGTGTCTGCCCCTCTACTTCCCCTCATGAAGATGTTGAAGACTGTGATGAAGTCTCCCCTCAATCTCCTCTTCTCGAAGCTGAACAGACCAAGGTATCTCAGCCACTCCTCACAAGGCTTCCCCTCAAGGCTCTTCATAGTCTTTGTGGTCCTCCTTTGGACTATCTCTAACAGCTTAATATCTCTTTTTTATAAATCCTTTTTCCATTAAATACCTTTGAGGAGTGACAACTCCCTCTCTCCTTACTGTCAAGAGTTTCAGAATAAGCATGCTCCTAAAACGCTTGGCAGTTGGTTTTTTTAGGGTAGAAATGGCAGTAATGGTATCTTTCCCCATTTCCACAGTGGCTCAGAGCAGCTAACAGGGGCTCAGACCTGTCACACTTACTCTTTTTATTGAATTTGCAAGACCTTGGGTCTGAAGCTTGTCAGTCTTGTTCTGGCCGAATTTTTGTTGATCTGTAGCTCTTTTTATTGTCTCAGCTGGGAAAGCAACTCCTCCAATTGAGCAAGAGCTGGTGATGAATCTGTTTTACTTGTGTATAGTACAAACCACTCCTTTTTTTACAGATAACAGTAACGAGCAGCCATTCTATGCAGAATGGGGTAATTACACCTCTGACACAATGGCATAAGGCAGGGAATCCCAGGTCTGGTGCAATAGCAGAGGCCTTGAAAAGCAGAGATGCACATTATGATGCAGAGGAGTACAGGCATGGGGTGATAGAAAGTGGGGAACAAGGTTGGCACTGGAGAGAGACTCCGCATCTATAAACAACTCTCCTGAGATGAGTTAAAGAAATGTGGACCCGCAACTGGCCAGAACTGGTTTTAAAGATAACAAAGAGAACAAATAAATATGCCATATGTAGAGAGCACCATACATAGTAAATTTGGAAGTAGTATGATGCTACATAACACTGAAGAAAAAGGAAGATGTAAAAAAAATGTGTACAAGTGGCCTCAAGTGGCTCCTGGGGACAGAAAGAAGAAACCAGTGATATCGGTATCTTTTTCCTCCTGTATGATTCATGAGGCTGACAGCTTCTGACACTGCCCTCTCTAGGGGCCCAAATCTGTTGACTTCAAGATGCAGGGGAGCAGTGGGAAGATGAGCTCTGGGAAAAGGGGGATAAAAACTACTGAATGGGAGTGTTTCAATTTTAATTTTATTATTACCAAGACTTTTCCATAGAGAAGAGATTTGACTGAAATTCTATTAATTCATGTTCTTTAATAATTAGATCTAGATCACAGAATCATAGAATCATTAAGATTAGAAAAGACCTCCAAGATCACTGAGCCCAACCTTTGACTGAGCGCCACCATGTCAACTAGACCATAGTACTAAGTGCCATATCCAGTCATTTCTTGAATTCTTTCACTGAGCAGCCTGTTCAGAGCTGCTTTTAGTAAAAAGATTCTTCCTGTTGTCCAGCCTGAGACTCCCCTGGCTCAACTTGAGGCTATTTCCTCTTGTTCTGTTGCTCAATGTCTGGGAGAAGAGACCAACCCCACCAGCTACAACCTCATTTCATGTAGCTGTATAGAGTGATAAGGTCTCTCTGAACATCCTTTTCTCCAGACTAAACAACCTCGGCTCCCTCAGCCACTTACTCTCTAGACCCTTCCCTAGCTTCATTGCCCTAAGAAATTTTTATTTTTAAAAAAAGCCAGTGGCAGACTGGTGCATGCAACTTCTCATTTGGATGTGTCTTCAGTATTGGATGCTTGATTACCCTACATTTATCTACAAATGGACCTTGAGTGAGCTTAGAGCTTCCAGCAGGGAGCACAGCTACCACACCCCTTTGACCAGTGAACAATACCATGTCTGTTGGGGAGGCTCTACTCATTAACCAAGCATACATCGTTAACAGGAACACACATGGAATGTTGAGGAAGAAAGGGAACACCTGCCTAAGCTAGCCAGATCAGTCAGATCAAACCATGCAATCAATGGCATATCAGATCTCACAGCCAGGTCATCCTCCCTCATATCCAACAGATGGTTAAAGATTCATGAGTTAGTCTTTTAGGATTTCCATCATCCTAACAATACATTTCTAACTTTACTGGTATGTAAGTTATGATTCCTCTATCCCATGAGCAGGATTTTGAGTATAATGCTGCAACAGCTGCCAGGTCATAGGGAATGAAGCCATCTCAGAGGGACAGGGTGCTGTCTGCAGCAGGGGTGCAGCAGGGCCTGGAGTCTTTGCTGAAGGCTGTGCTGTGATGATGGTGGTGTGGTCCATGCCAAGGTGACCGACAGTGGTGAGAGCGAAAAATCACCAGACATCAGCAGCCTTCTGTCATAAAATAAATTTTGATCTTTTCTAGTGTTTGAAAGCACAGTCAGAAAAAGCTCGTCCTACTAAATCAGGTGGTTTACCATACAAGGCTGAGATATAGATACTGTCCAATTAATCAGAAAATGGTACAGTTAGACTTCATGGACAACTTACCTGCTCTGCTGAAGCCAGTTTTGAAACTAGAGTTTTTGAAAGCCATCTGCAAGGTTAAATTGTGATAATAATGTAGCCACTGTTCTCACAATAGTATTTACATTCTCTGAGGTCTGTGAAGGATTTTAATACTAGCATGCATAACACTGTAAAATAGATTTATCAGGGCAGCTAATGTGTGCTTGTAAAAGACATTATTTGTGAGAAAAATTTGCTCCTCAGGTGTTCCCTGCAGTAGTGTTTGTCTTGTGCTCCTAGTGTATTAAAGACCATTGTGGTGACATAAACAGCAGTGCATTTAGGTGGTGTTGCAGCTGTTTTTGTTAGGCATCTGTGGATTGCTGTGATGGGAGCAGGCTAATCTCAACACTTCCAGACTGTTTTTACTTATGTTCAAAGACTAGGCAAATGCTTAGCAACTAAAAATTAATCATCATTAGTCAGGCCTTGTGTATATCATACCACATGTCTGATACTCCTTTTGGGCTCTTGATATTCACGGGGTTGACTGGCTTTAGGTCTCTGAGGTCAGGATGGCCAGGCTCAGGTTCACTGTGATAAAAGAAAAGAGAAACAAATTTGGCAGGTTTCACCCAAAGTATTATTTCCTCCTTTTGTAGGTGAAAACCAGTCTATTGTGGTCCTTCCAGACATAAGTTACTGATTTTCTAGAGCAGTGTTACCTGTTGGGTGGCTGCTGTCTGATTCCTTCTAACAGTTGCACACTGGATATCGCTGTCTTAGTTATACTGGTTTTATGCAACTGTGCCAAACAAACCTTACAAAATCTGTAGCTTCTGACATCAGTCAGTCTTTTGATATGTGTGGCTGCCATGCACACAGAACAAAGTCACTAGCAGGTCTGATGGCTGAGGTAGGTAAGAGAAGGTAAGAGGCAAGAGAGGCAATAATTTTAATTTCATTTAATAAAGCATGTTAAGCAATGCACAGGTTTTGGCTGCAGCAATGCCATGGCTTGAAAGAATTTCAAGCTAGTCCAGATCGAACCTCAGAAAAGATACAGCTCTGTCTGATTTGATGGTCAAGAGATTCCACAGAAAGAGAAAGAACAGAAATCCTCTCTTCCACCAAATACTTCCCCTCACAGTCTCTCACACCCCAATTTCAGAAGACTTTGGTGAAACCTTGGGCAGAACAGAAACGTGAAACCTGTCCTCAGAATCTAGCACAGGTTTTCTGAGTTCATATATTTTGTTCTCTGACTCATCTCTTTAAATCCCTTTTCATTAATCAAATTCATCCATGCACTTTTGGTAGAGAAAAAAACAACATCATTAATTCAAAGACCAATATAATTATTTAAAATTTTTGGGGTGCAGTTTTTTTAATTGTAGATCAGGGAGTATGGCAAAAAAAAAATAAGGTTTCTACTTCTTAGAAAAAGGTCTTATTATACATCTCAAAAATTATTTCAGCTTTGTTTACATGGAAGCTATCAGTCTTTAGTTTCCACACAAAATAACTGGAACTGGGCTAGAGGGTCTAAAATTATGAGTACTTTTAATTGGCTTTTTTTAATTCCAGGTATTGTTTGAGTCTGGTATCACACCACAGAAATGCTAAAGGGTATGTATGTCATGTATTGCATTGCATTTGTGAACTGCAAGGATTAAAACAACATCATAATCTCCAAAGAAGCTTGCACTATAAACAAAAAAAAAATGAATCAGATTTTCATATGGATGGTCTGTCTCACCTGGTAATTTAACTTCTGGGAAAGATCAGTGATGACCATGTCAAGGAATAGCTTAGCCAAAGTCAAGAAGTGAACCACCAGGCAGCAGCAAATATCTCCAGAGATAATCCTAGCTTGATGTTGGTAGGGTTCGACATATTCCAAAAAGAATGAGACTCAGTTTATATCCCTCATTTTTAGAAGGGGATGCTCATGCTCATGCCCAGTTTTACTCTACACCAGTTTTGGGTGTAGACAGGGAGAAGTGGTCATCAGCCTGTCCCCCTAAACCAGCACTCTACTCATAACACATAATGGGAAGAAAGAAATCTTCTTTATCCTGGCAGGACCCCAAAATCTTCTTTATCCTGATTGGATCCTGACTTGGATCCCTCAAAATCACATTGAATTCCCCCACTACCTTTTCTTACTACTACTTCTTTCTGCTACAAAATTCAGTTTATACTTTATACTATCAACAGTCCAGAGAATCCCTGTAATACTGTGGGTGTAATTTACTGTACTTTCAGGAAAAGATCTTACAGCTAGCAGCAGCATCCTTCTGTTTCTCACCCTCTATCAAAATGCACTAATCTGGCACTATGTCCAGCTCTGGTGTTAATACAGTCACAGCCCTACAGAGGTGAGCACTTTCAGTTTTAAAACTTGATCTGGGTTACAGGAATAAGCAGCCTCAATTTCCATTTTGCAGTCATGGTCCAACAGACACTTAAAATGCAAGTTTTCTCCTCAGCTGAGACCTTGTTCCATGAAGTATAGTTGAGTGAACTTTTGCTCTTTCTAAAAAGAGCAGCACTGAAACAGTTCAAAGAAATGCATTATACAGATATACAACAGAATTACTATGGGATCTTTGTTCCAACCTTGCTTCTAGTTTTTTTCTCATTTTTTCAGAATAGTTGTATACCAAAAGCAGGTAAAGATCTGGAGGCTTCTTTGTAAAGTGATTTTGGAAAATGGTGCCCTATCTATCTTGATACTTGAGCTTCTTCTTTTTGACAAGGCTTTATAAGATAAGAAATATTTTCAGATTAACCAACTGAAACTGAAGAACTAAGAGAATGTATGCTGTTGAGTTTAAACACATGCCGAAGTACCTTCTTTACACTTCCAAAAAGTACAAAATATATAGAAGCAAGGAAAAAATAAAGGAAGATACTTTCTTGAAAGCTGATCTCAGCCATCATAATGGTCCTAGACCAGCTAATCAGGTGGAACTGTTGCTGCTCCAGTTTTGTCAGACAGAGCACCATGAAGTGATATATCTGAGTGCACTTCCTGTAAGCAGAGCACCTTACTAGCAGGCATCCCTTTATGGTAAGAATCATTTATGGACATGTGCATTTTATGGTAATACTGATGAGATATCTTTATGCATTTATAATGGGGCAAAAGATGTGGAGATCAGTCCCTGATTTTTTGTGGCGTGACCATGCACAATCCAGGTTGATGTACATGCTGTAAATATCAGGCCTAAAGAAGAACAACTTTTGGGAGATTAGTTCTTAGTGTTAGGATGATAGCTCACTGGTCAAGAAACCCCACGGTGCAGCCCCAAAGGAAGCAAGATGGTGCCCCTTGCTGGCCAGGGCCTGCTCGGGGTGGTTGTTGGTGGTGGCAGAGTTACAGCTTGAAAGGGCTGGGGGCAAGGGACTCGTTTCACCACCAGCAGCTCCCATTCTGTCTCCCTCTGGGCATTGGCTCCCTCCTGGCCTTTCCAAGAAGGACTTCCCAGCACAGTGGTGGTCCTGGAGACACTTCTCAGGTTGGGTACAAACTTGCTGAGCGCTGGCTGACCCTGTGCCAGCTGTGTGAGCTGCACAGGCCACAGCAGTGAATTTCCTGTCTCAAGGAGTCAGCACAGACCAGGCTCCCCAGACACAGGGGTGTTTCTGAAAGTCTTATCTTTCATATGGAGAATGTGCTTTGGACTTGTTTGGTCAGCTTTTTTTTTTTCCAGTTTGTCATCAAAAGTGCCTTGCAGATATGAGGTTAGAGATAACCTGCTGTGTGATATAACAACAGCAGTTTGGAGTTAGGCTGAATGACAAGAAGTTTTTCTATTGGCATCACTTTATGAAGTAACAAAGTTATTTTGGCAAGGTAATTCTTTTTGGGGGGTTAAGAAGGGAATAAATATGTGAAAGGTGACAATCTCAGAATATGTGCAGAAGTTAAGATTTTCCAATCACCATGGCTACTTGCTTCTAAGCCAGAAACAGGGAAGGAATGTATAATTTATATCTTCAAACTGACCTGCCTTATTGAAACTATATTGTGTTCTGAGTTGGACCCACTTCAATAAAAACTCTTCAAAGAAACAGGCCTCCATTTGATGTGAAATATAATAGACATTAATCAGAGTTATTAATTCCTGTACTCTGCAAACAGCAGATTGTAAAAAATGAACTGACCAAGTCAGAGTCAAAGTGGGTTTGTTGGGATTTTTTTAAGATGGCACAAAAATAGATTTGATATTTTTCAGAAAGTGAATTAAGACTCCAGTTGTTTGCCAGCACAAGGCCACGAGGACTATTTAAGCTCTTAAAGCAAGTGTTTTGTGGTACATGGAATATTTTCTAGGCCTTCTGCATTGATGTGTTTGACCTCGTAGCTGTTTTTGCTTCAGGAATTAAATTGCTAGTAAGGAAGGCAGTGTCTGAAAAATATGATTAGGAAAATGTTAGTGAAAACAGTATTTCTGCTTATTAATTTCTACCTACTGGCTAAAGAAAGGACAAGATTTCTCTCTTCTTGTCCATTTGTTCAAACTCTCATCCACTCACTCCTAATTAGGAGGGAAAAGAGCTGGTAGTTCTGGGAGAGGAAGGTGTCCCTGCCCATGCTAGGAGGGTTGTAACTAGATTATTTTTAAGGTCCTTCCAACCCAAATCATTCTATGTTTTGATGTTACTTTATGTGCAACAGAAAGAGCTTTCAGAAAGATATTTTCCAATGTAACCTCCAACTCCTAAAATGTTATATTACATCTCTTTACAAAACATATCTTGTTCCATATCTATGCACTTTACTTTGTTCCATATACAATTTACTTATGTGATGGCCTGTACCTTTTAGTGCAAAGCCTTTTGCAATTCAGGAAACACTGTGGATCAAATTCAAATATTCCTCAGAAAAAATTCTACTTTCAACTTTTAATAGAGACCTAGTCACTACCTTATCCATTTCAAAAAGCACTAGGGATATGCCTACTTAGATTAGGCGTCAAGAACCCCTAGATTTTTTCTGTGATAACAAATATTAATTTTACCTCATTTAATTCAATATTAGCACTGTTACCAAATGAGAACAGTATTGTGAAAGCTGTAGCTTTCAAATGTGTTTTCATCTCATGCTCTTGATTTGGTCTTTAATTATAAATGCTCACATTGTAAACCATAGTAAAGTCATCAGTTATGACTATGACCAGATATTTGATTTTGACACTTTTATGATTAACATTATGTAAAGGAAGACTTCTTGACACCTGAACTCTGCTGGTGCAGCTAATCCAGTCACCACATTTACTGCAGCCAAAGCAAGTGATTCATGAGCTGAATTGTGAACAAAAATGAACTTTTTGCGTATTGTATCAGCCCTAAAATCAAAACAATAAAAATACATCATTTGTTTTAAGCAAATCTTAGACTTTACTTATAATGGTTCAATTGCAAATATCTTTCAGCAGAGAAGAGCACTGATGCCCACCCACAATGTGATGTTATAAATTTAGAAACACTCTTCTGCTGTTACCATAGAAATCATTTAAGTTTGCGGCAAAAATTGTGGGGGAATTTAGGGAAGATTCAACAGATGCTGTTAAATTTCATCTATTTTGTTTTCAATGCACAAAATACCCTCAGAGTCAAGCAGAGGAGGGATGTTTGAAATCTTTAGCTCTACCTGAGAAAAGTCTAGAAAAACAGAAGAATTGCTGGTAGCTGTCTTATCCAACTCCTCAGTGTCCACCTGTCTTAGACCATTGGAAGATGAATACTTCAGCTCCCAAGATTTGGGTCAGAGAATTCACTTTTGGGATGAGCAGGCATTACACATATTTGTTGGGCTGAAAAAAGTTTTACCCCTGAATCTACCTTATTTGAGACTTAAGACCTCCTTAGGTACAATGGCCTTTTCAGCAAGAGAAATTCACATCAGAAATAAACACTGTTATAGCAGCTTTTCAAAACAGCTTCCGTGTGACCAATTTGGATAAACAAGCATTCGTGGATATGCTTGTGAATCATCTCATTATAGTGAGGTTCCATGTGATCCACAAGGTCTTCTCAGCAGGAGGAAAATTTGATCTGCGTGCCTGCAATGCAGAAGGCATCGTATTCAAAATCACCTTTAGCACAGTAGAGATTTGAAAATGTCAGATCCAGACACCATTAGATTTAGTACTGAGATTCCCTCTGATTTTTATACAGTCTGGATTTGATGCAGTGCTTACACAGGACCAGGCTTTTTTCTGCTTCTCACTCCATGCAACCAGAGAAGAGGCTAGGGAAAGGACACTGCCAGGACAGCCAAGCCCAGCCGACCAAAGGGATATTCCACACCATAGGACATCATGCTAAGTATATGAAGTGGAGACGGAAAGAGGAAGTGAGGGACAGTTGGAGTGATGACATTTGTCTTCCAAGTCACCATCACCTGTAATGGGGTCTTGGTCTGCTGGAGAGGCATAAACACCTGCCTGCCCATGGGAAACAGTAAACTAATTCCTTGTTTTTCTTTGCTTGTGTGTGTGGCTTTTGCTTTACCTTTCTCTTTACCTTCTGCTGTACATTTTACACTGTCTTTATCTCTACCCACGCTTTTTCTTTTTTACTCTGATTTTCTCCCTTATCTCACCAGAAAGTGAGGAGGAAAGAGAAGTGGGAAGAGCAGAATGAGCCAGTTGCTTAGTTGCTGGCTTGTGTTAAACCCTTCAAAGCCTTCTTTCTTTCAAAAACATAAATCCAAACCTGCTACTGCAAAACATAAATCCAAACCTACCTACTGCACTGTGCCAACTACTAAGAAGAAAACTAACATTAATCCAGCCAAAAAAACAGGATACCTGAGATAAATGAACAGTTCAATATGTCTCAGAAAGCTCTTTAGTATTTCAGAAAGAAACCTGGCACAGTGCTGTTCTGTAAAACTGCTCTATAGTAATACAGACCTTTAATACTAAATAAAACAACATGCTGACATGGATTTGAATGCTCTCATGCACACTATTATCTGCTAGAGATCACCAGTCAAAGTCTGAAATTAATTGTGGAAGAAATAAGAAGGAGCTCTGAAAACCTCTGAGGAGGAGTGGCCCATAAATAGTTTTCAGGTCTCTATTCCTAAGCACTTGTGATTGTACTTTTTCCCTCTCATGACCACTCAAACTCAATGCTCTCCAGAACAGACACACACACACACACACAGAGGCACATACACACACATTCATGAAGTGAAGGGATTGAGGAACCTCCAAAAGAGAAAAAGACAAACCACAAACTCAAATTCTGCTGCTGTTCTCAAACTCAAATGATTCCAAATAACCGTATCCTAAATATTTAGCATATTTTTTACTTTTTGTGGTTTTGTTGACAGTCTTCCTATTGCTGACTAATGAAGAAGACATTAATTCTTTTTAAAATACAGGTTTAAATCTTTCTTTCAAGGAAAGAACTGCTTATCATGCATAGTGAACACAGTGACTTACTTTTAGTGAGAGGCAAACACAGTGACTTATTTTTAGTGAGAGATTGGTACATATGGATCCCCAGGTGTATGCTGATATAGTTTCTTACAAATTTGTTCAGTGTGTGTCAACAAAGGTCTGCACTGAAAGTTTTACAATAATTTATATTTTTGGCACTCAGAGCTGAGTTTGCTGTGACACTGAAACAATTCAGAAAGCACATTCAGTACATTGATGTATTGGGTCTGTCTGACATGGAGCTAACTTTCTTCATAGCAGCCCACAAATGTTACTCATGGCAAAGGCCTGCTTTTCTGGTAGCAACTAAACAGCTCCTGGAAGTGGAAAGTGAATTTCTCTTTTTGATTTGCACTGGCCCAACACCCATTGTTTACTTTATATTTTACTTTCAGGGTTAGGATTGGGGTTAAAGTTGGGTCTCAATTTGCTATCTCTATTAAGCTGTAATTATCTCACAAGTCTCCTCACACTTCTTCTACCTTTTCCCACGTTGCAGAGAACAAAGCTAGGAAGCAGCTCTCTGAGCATTTGGTTCGCTGTTATGACTGGTGCACGATAGTAAATGAGCAGATGATTTTTGAGAAGGAAGACTAATTCGTTTTTACTTACACTTCTCCTTTTTTATTATTTTTTTTTTCTTTTTCTTTTTTTATTTTCCCTAACTTAAGAGAAAACTAAAAATTGTGTTGGTCCTGACACACACCTCCATGTCTTCTCAACTAGCAACTCAGGGTTGCTCCTGAGAAGCTGCTGTGGAAAATGAGAGTTCTTGGTTAAATGTGACATGTTGGCAGTATGTTTTCATTTCAGGCTTCTTTCTCTCTCAACAACTCTACACCAGGTTCTCCAAGATTTCTGGGAAAATTAATGAGCTGAGCTTAATCTAACTATGTGTAATCCTTTGATTTGTGTAATTTATTGTGTTTGTGCAGCATTCACTTGTTTGGTTGGTTGGTGTGGGTTTTATTTTTATTTGTATGCGTATGTTCTAATTAATTCTAATTAATTAAATATTCACATTACAAGAGGCCAACATACAGTATGAGGTCGGTAGCTCTGACCTTCGGAAACTCAGCACTTGCCTACTCGTGCTACTGCAGCTGCAGGTGGGTTAGCCAGGCTGGGAAGTACAGCCAGCTTTCCCTAATAAAAAACTTCACATTAAAAGCAGGATTTCCGGCGCAGGTGTCTGCCTTTGATCCCGACCTCCTGCCCTCGGAAGTTTGCTAGAAGTGTAGACGGTCTGGGTCGCAGCTCAGCGCACAGATCAAGGGGAGCCGCACCCCTGTGAGATAAAAGCTGGCCAGACAGCTCTGAGGAATGAAAATATAGACCCCAGAGACACCCAGCCTGGTGTATCACCAAGCAGCACGAAGCTAACTTGCAAGCAAACTTTTTCACTTTGTTATAGTGACACCTGGTGTTGCAAGGTAGCTTTTTCGAGAGAGAAACGTGAGGACATCGGTAAAAGCCGCAACACAAAGGCTTGCACTTCGGCACTGAAAAACAAATGTTCCAATTTGTAAACACAGGGTTTTTCAGCTCCGCTTTCTTCCTTCCACACTTACTAAGTGGGAAAAAAAAAATAAAAAAAAAGGAATCTCTGTGATTCTGTGCATCTACTCTAGATTATTTATGTACGCTTTATACTCTGGAGCAACAACTGTCGCACAGATTTGGGAACCTTCTCTACAATGAGACAGCAAAGCAGTCCTCTAAATAGAAATGAAAAAACTCGAACCCAATTCTTCATTAAAGTACGTCAAACATGAAGCCCACGGGGCTATCTTGATATCAAATCTATTAGAGAAGACATACTTAACTACCAGTATAGTTTACTCAAGGTCAGTAAATCAAGCTCCCTTGTAACATCATTTGCCTTCAAGAAGGAGCACAATATTCTGTCCTGGTTTCAGCTGGGGTAAAGTTAATTTTCTTTACACTGGCTGTCATGGGGCTGTTTTGGGTTTGTGCTGAACAAAGGGTTCATTATACAGAGACGGTTGTTATTTCTGAGCACAGGTTACACAGAGCCAACGCCCCTTCTGCTTCTGGTGCTGCCACAGTGGTAGGGTAGGGGTACATGGGAGACTGGGAAGAACCAGAGGCAGAACAGATGACCCAAACTGACCAAAGGGATATTCCAGATCGTCATCCTCAGTGTATAAAGTGGAGCAAAGAAGGAGAAAGGGAGAACATTTGGTGTGATGGTGTTTGTCTTCCCAAGTCATCATCATGTGTGATGCGGCCCTGCTCTCCTGGAGATGGCTGAACACCTGCCTGCCTGTGGGGAGCAGTCAATTAATTCCTTATTTGATTTTGTTTGTGTGTGTGAGTAAGTTTTGCTTTCCTATCAAATTGCCTGTATTTCAACCCATCAGAGAGTTCTCTAGTCTTTCCCCTTCTGATTCTCTCCCCAGTAAGCAAGCTACCTGGGGCTTGACTGCTGGTTCGGGTTGAGCCAGAACACATTCCCCAGCTGCAGACTAACAAAACTCAGAGCTACTTAAGGAGTAGCTCTGTGAAGAAAAGATCTACACTCAACAGGGTCACTAATGGTAAAATGCTTTAATGTTAAGAAAACCAAAACAACCCCCACACCCCTCAAAAAATCCCGAACAAAAAACCCAAACAAAATCTCACAAAAAAGTTTCTCAAATTACAAAGGTAAAGTAGTGCTAACTGTGTTTTGTCACTGTGAAGGTCTAGCTTCAGTTCTATGAGTGGGATTCTTAATCTGAATCAGTCTTTTTTAGATCATTTGCATTCAGGCCCCAGGAGAAGAAGTACTGAACAGTAATTACTGTCCGTTGTAATGTCTCCTTTAAATTGCTTTCATTTCAACAAAAGTTAAGCTGTCTCAAACAGCAACAATGTATTTCATTCCTTGGAACCTGCTGAAAACCTCAGTCGACACACTGCGAGGCAAGAAACAGCAACTTGTTGTCAGCCTAATAACAATAAAGTTGTAGGTGTATTATTTGGACTTATTTCCATGCACACTACAGTGACAGCTGGAGACAGCAGAGATGAAGAGAGGCAGGTACAGGCTGTGTGAACTTCTGTACTTCCATACTCACAAGTTGTTTCCTGCCACATCCTCTTCCCCTTCTTCCCACCTTCCCCTCACCCTCTGCCTCTAAATGGTGTTTTGGACAAACTTGTCTGGACAGCCCTGCTTGACACTGTCAGATATTTGACCTTCTCTCCCTTTAAAGACTAAAGCATGTGCATTACCCTTCCTTTAGAACCACACACTGTTCTCATTAATGGCACACGTTAATGACAAGGGATGAGAATACCCAACAGGACTCATTCTGAGAGTGTCCTGGGTAAGTGCTACAGCATGGGAGAGGGGGATAGTGTTGTTATTGTTTTGTTTGTTATTGTTTTTGTTTCATTTTTTGTTTTGTTTTTGAGTTTCATTTCCTTTGTTTGTTTGTGGTTTTTTGTGGGTTTTTGTTTTGGTTCGGTTCTTTTGCCGGGGGGTGGGGGGGCGTGGTTGTTCACAACCAGTCAGCTGCTAATGTGATATTTTGAAGTAACGTAGACAGCCAGTACATGTACTTGGTCTCCATAGTCCTCAGGTGCAGTAATGAGGATGAGAAAGAAGCAACTAGTTAGGTGTGGTGATCCAAAAAGCAATTCTTTCTTGAAAGGAGAGTTCATAAGGTCAGAACTATTAATCTATTAATACCCAAATGCAACTCAAGATAGTACAAAAACTGGAAATAAAGGAAAACTTCCTGCTGAAATACAGTGAAAACCACAGCTCTGAGGTTCTGGTCGCTGCATAGTTTTGGGATGGCTTAAACCTTAAGGCAACAATTTCCTAAAATGGGAAGATTATGGCTTGAGTCTTTCTAGGTATTTTCTAGGCAAATACCTTGTGATCTTTTTAAAACATAAGATTCGTTTTATAACATAAAGATTGTATTATGACTTTTCTCTACGTAATGCAGGTACAACCTTGTTCCATTCTGGAAGGTTCCATCACTAACTTATTGTCAGAAAGATTAAGCTGCTACAGAAGAGTTCTTTTCTTTGGAGAATGAGATATTAGCCATTTCCAGAGCTTTTAAAATCTTTGTCATGTAGGTAATAGTAAATCTGCTGTTGCTTAAAAGAATAGAAGTTGTCTGGTTTTATGGGGCTTATTTTTCCTTGGATATGGTAGCTTTGGGATTATTCTGTGTTTCTCCAATACTATAAAAAATATTGTAGCACCTTTGCATCTTTTCCTCCCAAGACCCATGGCTTTATTTCACTTCACATACACCTCACAAGTGTATTTTGTATTGGGTTTGCACAGCAAGGTTTGGGTAGTGTGGGTGCTACAGGGCTGCTCTTTCTGAGAAGCTGATCTACCATCTTCCCCTGTGTCTGATGAAGCCCACACAGTCCATCTCCAAGGTGGACCAACAAAGCAGAGCACTCCGTTTTAGGGTTCCGGCATCAATTCTGTTCATTCTACTGGAAATAACCTGGAGTAATACATTGCTGCTGACAGTCAGAGGCTGTACACCTGTCCTGCCGGCTAGAAACTTCCACAGCGCAGCGGCTGTGGGAAAAGGATACGAAGTAACCCTAAAAGGAACATAATAGTCAGGAGAGTGTATAAGGAAAAAAAATCTAACTATTACACATGTAGTTTTGTCACTACCTATTATTCAATAAATGCTACAAGTTTTACTGCTGGTAAGTTTAGAAATAATTAAACTGTGGATACTTTTTATAGGTAGTTTTGACACATTGTGTCATACTTGCTCACATAAGATTCGGGAAACTTCAAGTGCCAGAAGAGATATTACAATCTTGAGGCCCAAAAATGCAAGACGTCCATAAAAGAGAGATTTCAAGTGAGCACTGCCATTCCGTAACAGGCATAAACCTTTTTTTTTTTGTTTTGTTTTTGTATAAAAACATGGTCTTCTCTGTTGCAGTTTAAAAGCAAATTATTAAACTATTTGGTGCTGTTTTCAAAGCACTTATAAGAATACATCTGATCCCTTCAATTTGAGTTTCTGAAGTTATGTCAGAGGAAAAATGCAAGGAGAGATTTTTCAGGTAAAATCTTAATGCCTTTGGCTCCTGTTTTCATGTCCTCAAATTATTACTGATGACTGAATTATGAGTATTATCCCTATTATTACAAATACATGTTTTCTTATTGACTTCAGAAAAAAGAGATCATTTCACTGTGATTTCATCTTAACTATTTTTAGGGGCTCCAGCAGAAAAGTCTGCTACTTGAAATAAGCCAAATATTTTATTTCTAGTCTGTTACAGGTAATTTGTCTGTGAATGTGTTATCAAGCCACAGAGAGATCTCACTTCAACCGTTTCAAAGTTTAGGAATCCTACTTTACAAACTCACTGTATGTGATGAGTGTGTATGCAGAGTTCATACCTTCTTTTTCACCAAGAGTTTTGAATTGTATTAGCTTTCAGATGAAAGGTAGGCAGAATTAAATGAGCTGGCAGTTTGCATGAGCAGCTCCCTAAACATCTGATAAAGAAAAGCATGTCTCCCTGTCACTTACAAAGCTTTCCCCATTAACTCTGTAAATCAGGTTGATGCTTCCAATAAGCACTTAGTTTTGCATTTTCTACCAGCATACATTTACTTATGAGAACACCTAAACAAAAAAAAAAAAAAACAACAACATAATTATAGGGCTAGAAGTTTACAAGGTAGCTCACATTTGATGACCTGCTATATTTTCTTCTATTTTCCTTGCTAATGCTATGATTTACATCTCAGCATCCAAGTACATGCCCATTATAAGGAGAAAGCAAGCTGTACTTTTCTTAATTAACTGGTAGTTCTATAAACCTTCAGAGGCTGGTATTATTACAGTATTTTGGAGGAACACAGATTAATCAGTAGCCAAGACAAGAATAGAAGAGCACAGCCCATGCAAAACTGGAAGTAAATCATAGGGCAATGGTTTTTGCACTACCTGATCCTTCAAAACATTTGATGATAGGATGTCTCAGAGATGCCTGTGAACTTTGACAGAGAAGATTGTTAAGGAATTACGCTAGGAGGTAGCACTGTGTCCACATCAGACTCCTGTCATACTGCAATGAATCCAGGTTGTCTCAAGAAATCCTTATACATGGGAATTTGACTCCCAGAAATGTGTATAAGTCAAGCATGTTGAGTTCAGGCAGCTCCAGCTATGATGAGCATTTCCCCTTGTGGAGTAAGAATCATCTGGCATGCCTGCCTCACACATACCGGCAGTCCACTACCTAATTAATTACTTCAGTGTTGAGTCATGCCAAATGACACTCCTAAGGGCAACCTGGTAACAGGAACTCAACTGTCAGCGACATCACTGCATCATTAGTGATGCATCAAATATTCTTCAGATGACTAATTAACAGCTATCATTTTCTTCTTCAGTAATGTATTTGGTGAGGCACTGCAAGGTCCAGACAAATCCTGAAACCTCCGATCAGTCATACTGTTTAAACTGCATCTCAGCACCCTGCAGGGACTGTGGTATTTTTATTTCCTCTTATGTTTATAGACACAAATTCATTATTATTTGTGAAATAGGCAAAAAGGTTTCAAAATCTCAATTAAAAACTCTAAAAATCATTCCATCTATATCACTTCCCTAGAGATCTCAAAAATCTTTGATGACTTTTGATCTCCTTTTTTAAAAATATTCTCATTTCTATATGATTATACTGAAGATCAGCATTTAAAGGGGTCCTACTCCTGCATTATCCTTTGTTCAATAAGTTCCTCAAAAAGAGACAAGAAAACCAAACCCCTGATACTCAGAACTCTTATAGTATGAGTTATAGTAGCTTAATGCAGTTCCAAATATATCCTAATCTTCAGTAAAATGCAAACTCCTTTTCCCTTGCAAAGCTGCCATTTTGTAAGCTGACTCACAACCACCATGTTAAATGGTGTTGCAGAAATTATTTCCAGCAGTATATCCTTCAGCCACAGCTACAACCAAAGACAGAAGGCTTGCCAGAACCAAAACTGTATTCAGACAGGCTGAACTAACACCAGCCAGCCACCACTGCACCTGTGCTCATGTTCTGGTTTGAAAGCAAAACCAGTGAGAGACTCCAAGTCAGAAATACAACTTATTAGGAAAATGGAAAAAAAAACCAAAATACATGCAATAATACAAAAGAAAAACCACTGACAGAGTCAGAATACAACCNGAAAAACTACTGACAGAGTCAGAATACAACCTGACACCCTTTTGGTCAGGGTGTTGGTAGCAGTGCAAATTGGAATGGCTGCAGGCCTCCTGGAGGGGCAGATGTGGTTCTGTTGGAGCAGTGATCCTGTAGAAGGGTGTAGTCTTCCTCTGAAGATCCAGTGGAAAAAACCCCAGCTGTTCCTCCAGGAATCCAGTGGAAAGGCTGAGTCTGGTGTCCCAAAAACTCAGGACTGAATGCTTGGCTCCTCCCTCTGTGTGGTGCATCTCACAATGGGATGCTGTAACTTTTATCAGTCATGCAGTGACAATCAATAGGCCACAAACAGCAGATGTCTCCCCAGGGGGGAGGATTGGTTTGGGGAAGAGATAAAGAAAACTGCCCAATTAACAGGAGATAACTGCCACACCTCTAACAGATGGCAAATAGAATACATCTTGCCTTGCTATCTAGGACAGCTCACCCACAGCACAGTTTCATCAGCTAGAGTACCAGCTCTGAACAGAGCATCAGGAGTGTGACGTGAAGACTTCAGAGGACTTTCCCTTTGTATAAGCATTTTTGCACTGTGTTGCAACACATTGTTTATCTCTGTCACTCTGCTCACTCCTGGTACTGACAGGTTGTGTCACCACTATGAGAAGAGAATTCTTCCCCTTATTTTCTCATTATACAGCTTCTGCCAGTTCCATCACATGTTTTGCTATCATTCCAGGATTTTCTCTCACCTTTCAACAAAGAACAAGACCGTTATAAATTTTTCCAAGTGGAAGAATATTTCCCATACGCACAGCACTTTGAAAAGCCAAGTTCACTTTTCGCCCCCCCTTCAGAGAGACCCCTTCTGAAGCTAAATCCAGATTACTTATTAACTTCCTTCTATGCAACCTCCTACCTGGTCATCTGCAGTGTGTGCATGGGATATTCCTTGTTTACTCTGCCCTTGTTGACGTCAGCTGGCAGGACAACATATGTGACACTAAGTCAGATGTCACTGCTGTCCTTTTGGGAGGACATCTGTCAGTGAAACCTTCAGATCCAACACTTCTGAACACACCTGACAACCTCCTTTTCTGCCACTGAATGCTTATTGGTGTTTTCCAGCTTGAGAGGGCAGACATTGGGTGCCTATCTGCACCCAAAGGATTAAGTTTGAGTATTTCCTTCATTCCAAGGCAGGGATGGGCAACAACCTCAGAGGTGAATTTCCTCACAAAGCATTTGAGAAATGTAGTTTGAGAATCAAGTTTTTCCATACTTACTATTGCAAATCAGGCAAAGCATTAAGGCAGATGTGGCATAGCATATTGTCATAGGTTAATGTATATATATACACTGCTAGTTAAATGTAATGAGCAAGAAGACAGTACAAAAGAAATCAAACCATCCTAAATCCTGTAAAGACAGTTACTGCAACTTCAGTTAAGTTCTTTGTACTGGAATAGAAACTGGGAAGGGAGTAACTCTATAAGCATCACTCCACTATGCAAGCCTTTTCATATCAGACAAAACTACATCAGATCCTGATACATTTCTGAATTCTGAAAATGAAAAGAAAGTGTGATGAGAAATTCTAAAGTCTGCAGGTTTTTTCTTTACAAAATATTTACAACAAGGTCACAAATCTGTAATGCACACTTATACATAGTAAATAAGCCTTAACTGTTCATGAACTGTACTGGTGATGGCATTTACACACTTGTTTCTTTTTTGTGGGGGAAAAAAAATCCAACAAAACCCCCCAGGCATAAGGGTAAGACCCCAGTTGGAAACTCATTGACAGAATGCTACAAGTTCTTCCTTTAGGAAACCATTACAGCTGCTTTAGCTCTTCCTGTCTGTGTTTATTCTAGGCTTTCAGGTAGATTTCCATGTAGCAATAATACTTCCAACAGTCACATAATACTGAATTTCAAACAATTACACAAAGAGTCTTTATTCCATAAAAACAGGAAGTTGTTACATGTATGAAATAAATAACTATGCTTACAGATAGAATTTCTGAATATTTTCAAATAAATTCTGATCCTAATACACAAAAATGTGTATTAATATAAATCCCCACATGCATCATCATACACAATGCCAAAATTAACATACAAGGACCTTAGATGTCTAATCAGGGGTTGGAGCAGTTTAAGGGCAAGCACTGGTTTACCATATTTGATTGCATATAATCTCTTGCATAAACACAACCTTTTAGATCTCTGTTGTTTCAAAATTCATACTTTTAAATTGTTCTTCAAGCACATCAGAATCTTCATCACTGTCTGCACTACTGACATTTGTTTCAAAATCCAGCTCGTCCTTCAATTTACTGCTCTCTTGGCCATTTTTACAACTCTCACTGTCAGTGCTGTCTTGTCCTTTATCAATCCTGTAGAAAGCAAGAGGGATATTACCACCACCCACTCCTGGAATTTAAACAAGAATGGAATGGAGGACAGAATATCCTCCTGGCATTCCATCCCAATACAAGATGGAAGATGGCAGGAGGTGGGAAGAAGGAGGAGAGGGGCAATAAAAGTCCCTAAAGTTACTTCACACTAAATAGGAAGGATATAAAAGAGCAAATCACAGTGAAGTATGCATAAAATAGTATTTACTACAGAAGAGACTGTAAAGAAAGAAAAATAAATACTTGAACAGCTTGACCAAGTAAGCAACTGCTGGACTGTCATCACAAACTAGTAAATTAATGTTTTATGTACCATGCTCAATAGAGAACAACCAGTAAAAAAACCAAAAGCCTGCTAAATGTTCTGTGGTAACTATGCTCAATATCAGTCCTTGTTTAGTTCTTCTGTTAATTCTGATGATTCAACTGAATCATCAAATGGCAGACAAAATCCAAACAGTAAAGTGGCTTGCGCATATTTTATGATGCTCTACATCAAAACCCATTTTGAAGTGCTTTGTTAAGAAGATACACAATTTAACCATTGGTGTTAAAATGTCTTATACAAGTAGGACTTTTTTTGCCTCATCCCCACTAACATCAATAAGTATTTTACCCCCAGTTTCATCTGAAGAAAGTGAGGAAAATGACTCCTACTGATTCATGTTGGGATTGTTGAGAATATGGCATAAAGTATAACAGCTTCTTGGCAGTTTCCAAACAAGGCTTATTACAAGGGGAATTATCAGTACAGGACTGAAACTACGTACTCTATGAGCTACTTACGGAATCACTATTTCTTCTTGTTTCCCACACTTAGCACAGATTTCTAGTTTACCAGCACATGGTCGACAAATAATATGATAAGGATCTTTTACAGTCTTCTGGAGGCATTTCACACTGTGAAGAGAAAGAAAATATGATTAAAAAATGTTGTGGACACTTACTAAGCATTCTGTGCTCAAATACAATATACAAA
>VXBC01002549.1:96681-171923 GCA_013399945.1 Ploceus nigricollis | reverse complement strand
CCGCCCAGTCTGGCCCAGAGGCCGCTGAAAACGAACAGTTGCCCTTTTCCCTGTGAAACCAAACTCACCAGCCCAGGTTCCTGATGTCAGTTTGTAGGACGCCATTGGGAGTGTCAAGGCAGCCCAAGTTCCAGGTGGTGGCACCTTGCATCTGGGACACATCCTGCTCCGTTGGGATTCTTTTGGAGGCAGCTGCCCTGTTTGAGGAATAGGCCCCTGAAAACGATCGCTGGCCCTTTTCCCTGTGAAACAAAACTCACCGCCCCTTAAGGCCTTTGGGCTGTGCCAGTCACCACTGCCTGTAGTTTGGGAAAGTGTTGTGCAAGAAAGTTTTTCACCATGATCTTTTTTTAGTCAATCCAGATCTAACACAGAATTCCAGAGGGATTTCTCTCACTCAGAAGGCAGTGGACTCCTCACACTCCAGCCAGAGAGCTGAAAATGGCAGTGCCATACAGCCCTCCCTTACAGTAGCACCACGGTGGCCTCAGCTCCAAGGGGGATACAAGTACACACAGTTTTCTTCCAACCTGGAAAGAGAACAGAAGCACTGTAGGAACCCCGAGTGATGGGAGCCAGTGCAGCAGATGGGAGCTGGAGGATCTGGACAACACCAAGGTCACTTCTGTTTCCTTCAGCAAAAACCTAAATATATGGCTCAAGCCCCCCAAAAACCAGATGCAGAACTGGGTGCACAGGTTATATCATCATCACCACTCTGTGCTTCAGGTGGGTGGTTCACATTACCTGCAAACAACTGCTGCATCTGCTACGGGATGGGTATACTATGCTCTTGCAGAAAAATCACAATTCTTCTATGACTCAAAAAATTAATCTTAGGGCTTTTTCAAGTTTCCAGGTCCTCCTTCAAGAGAGGTCCAATTCTCAAATCTAAGTCCAAACTGTGAAAGGACCCAAAAAGGACATCAATCATTCATCCCACTTTAGAGACTGGGTTTTCTTCTGCTCACATAGTCCCTGCAGAAATAATATTGGTCATGTTCCTACACAAGTCCTCAGGAAGCTCCAGAGCAATTCAGGGGGAAAGAATCAAACCTTGTAATAGATATACAGTAGAAACTATCAAACAGCTTTGTGGGTTTTCCACTGAAGCAAGAGCTGCTTAAGCATTTTTCAACTAAAAATATGTGGCAAACATTTACCTACAGCCTTAGTTTCAGTTTCTTGAATACTTCTAACAGTGTAAGTTTTTAAGCAGCACAGAACAATGCCCTAAATCTAGACTGCAGGTTGGATTTAGAGAAAAAAATCACTAAGCTTTTCTAAGACAAAGGATGGCCAGAACTCCATTTCTAAAACCTATGTTTCTATTAGTTACTGACCCTCTTGTACACCTTATCTGTCACATGCTGGTGTTCTTCTACCACTCCTGAGCCTTTAGTAGCCACCTTAAAGAAGGGCACAAGAGTTATTCAGTACTGGCTCTTCCTTATGTACTCTTTTTTCCCCACAAAATCTAAAGATTACCAGTATGAGCAAGAGCTGGTTACTTGACATCCCTCTTTCCCTACAACCCAACGAGCTGGTTTGGATTGTGTTTCTGCCTCAGCAAAGGTAACAGCAATCCTTTTCCCAATTTCAGCAAGTCCACGAAGAGGCAGAGCTGGGTGCAGGTCCACAGCACAGGGATGCTGGAAGCAGAGCAGGCAGCACTGGGCCAGTCTGTCCCTGCCTGGCCCTGGCCAAAGCTATTGGCCTTGGTTTGCTTTCACACCACAGGTAGAACAGAGAGGCAGCAAGAGGGGAAAGAATCAATTTGGAAGAGGTCTTGGCTCCTGCATCTGCACCTTATGCTTGGCAGGATGGGGCTGGACAGAGAGAATGACTGTTTGTCCAGCATGTTTACACAGAGACTCTCTCTTTCCCGGAAACATTCAATCTGTGATGCCACCCAAAAGTACCTGGCACCTGGAGAAACACCGGGCTGGGCTGACACCCAGCTGCTCCTGCACTGGGTGGACACCAGTGTTTGTGGAGGTGGTACTGCCAGCTGCCCAGCACAGGGCAGCTGAAGAGAGGATTTATTTCTCCTCAGTCTTAGCCCCTTTTGTAACTGCTGGGCAATGTTTTCCTCCCACCTGCTCAGGTAAGGAAGGTAAAAGGAAACTGTTTGTGACAAAAGTAATGTTTATGAATTCTACAAAAGAATTACCCAATTTTCCCCTCTCTTCCTGCTCAAACTCTGTCACAGCACGGTCCAGACGGCCACATACACAGAGTATCTCCACAAAATTTCAGAAAGCTTCAGCCCATACACAGTAACACCATACCTCATCAGAAGGCTTCAGGTGTCTGCCCATACAGAGTAACATCATTTCAGAAGGCTGCAAGGGTCTGCCCTTCTTGTTCTTCAGCCCAACCTTTTATACCCCTCATGCATTGCACCTGTGTGCCCTCTGTTCCCTTGGGTGGTTGGTCAGTGCCCCTGGGCACTCCATGGCTCATTGCTGTCAATGCTGCTCACCTGCTTCTCACAGCTGTGGCCCATTACCACAAACTGTATACCTGCAATTCTCTCCTTCCTAGGAGGAATTTTGGGCAAGTCATTGAGTTAGTTGGGCTTTTTTTAGCAAATTTACACCTGAAGCATCCTGCAGGAAAAGGTAATTTCAGTTCTGAGATGCAAAATGTCATTTAACTGCTGTGCTTTGACCTTCATACACACAAGGGACACCAGAATACTGCACAATCAACGTGCAAACAGTTTTGTGGGAACAACAGAGCCTCAGAAGGGGCAGGGATTTTGTGATACTGACAGCATTTTACTCAAGCCTGCTTTACCCATGGGACCTCTGTCAAGTCTCATTCCTTGCAAACAGCAGGGTATGCCAGTGTAAACTGTTTGCTGAGGAGGTAAGAGTCTCCATTCAAGGAGCTGTAACTGCTGGGAAGCTGAAAAAAAGTGATTTCTGTAGAAGTCCTGTTTCTCCTCCAGCACTCGTTCCATGCAGATAGTTTAGCTCTGCTGCACTAAAAAGACACCCAAAAATCAGGGTGAGGAGTGCGCAGGCTGACGAGCAAAGTCAGCTTTGGGGGAGGGCAACTGGGAGCTGATTAGATGAACATTAAGAACTGGTTCATCATCTTGGACATTCCCTTGTTATGCATTGCCCAACCATGCACAACTGGCATTGGAAACCAAGAAGTAAAAGGATAAAGGCAATGGCACAGGGCCAGCTGCAGCCTCTGGACATGGGAAATTGACCTGAGCCATCTACATAAAAGTTGTATCAACTGGTTGTTGAATAATGGACCCTGTACCACCAGAGCAGCACTGGCTGCTCTGGTACCAAACCGTGCTGGTGGTTTCTGTGTCTTGGACCATGGACCAGACAAGGGACAGACCCACTCAGCTGCACTCTTTTGCCAGGTACATCTCAGAAATTGTCATAAAATTACACCTATTGCATCAAAGCCCCTGCAAATTCCAAACTTCTGCAATTATCGGAAGTTCATTTCATTAAAAAAATTTCATGTATATTTTACAGGGTACAAGTAAGAATGCTCCTTCCCATATGGCAGGAGGGGGTTTTCCAATGCACAAACTATTCCTAGGAAGTTATAAAGCCAAATACAGATTTCCTGGAAGAAAATGTACAGCTCGCAATTAGCATGTGCAGAACAGCCCCCACATAAACACACTGAGCACTGCAGGCAGCAAACTCTCCTGGCTGGGCAGGGAGCTGGAGCCCTGATGGCCAAAACAGTTGTCCAGCTCTGCTCCTTTCAACCAGAGCAACTTTGACAAGCATTTGTCTCCTTTTCTTCATCAGTTAAAAGCTGTTTGGGACTGAGTTGAATCAGACAGATTGAGAGGTGAAATTGCCACATCTGGTCTTGGAGGCAGCCAAGCCAGAAGTCAAAGGCTTCTGGCCCCATGGCTGGGCTTTATTAAAGCACTAAAAAGGTACAAACAGGACAAGATAACTCCAAATAGAGAAAAGGCAGGCATGTCACATGAGGCAAATCAAGTTAAAAGCTCAAAAGTAAAATCTCTCTGCCTGTGTCTAATGCCTCCTGGGATTAATTCTGCTCTCCAGTTTATTCCAACAACTTTTGGTGAGCTTCTAAGCAACACAAACCCCACAGTCTTTTAATCTGTCCTCTGCAGCTTCGTGGCCAATCTACACCCCACAGCCAAGAGGTTTTCCAGTGTCTGGGAGGCTGCAGGTACATATTTTGGCTCCCACACTCCTGCCTGGTGCCCACTCTCTCAGGCAGCCCAGCATTCACTGACATTCCTGGGAGAGCAGCAGTCTAGGGCTCAGTGCAGCCAGGAGCTCAAACCAGTGTGCTTTCATCCCAGATCCAGCACCTACAGTGAAGGGCTCAGCTCTCTCCCATTCTGGGGAATTTGGAGGACAAAAGGAATGTAGGATGGGACAGGGCCTTTCCCCATCCTCAGAGCTGTGATTCACAGCTGGGCTCCAGGATTGCAGCACCAAGGCTTTGACCCATTGTCCTACAGAGCAGCACTACTTGAGGAAGCTCCCAGCTTAGTCAGCAAGGGATGCTGGGGTACAGCCTGCCAGGAATTCCCCAAGGAGATTTCTCAGAGGGCTGATTCACTGAGGTCTAATCCAGCTATGGGAACAGAACAGCTTCAGCAATCTCCCAGTTTAACATTTTGGGAGGGGGAGGCATCTTGGAACAGGCCAGAACTGTTCTTGTTTTAGAAGGTTTGGGTACCTTATGTGCCTTTTCTGCTGCTGCCAACCAGTTTGGATTTTTTTTGTCAATTACCAGGAAACACAAAATTACAATAAAACTCACTGCAGTTTGGAAGGAAAATACTGAAAATCAAAATCTTGAAACAATCTTACATCATGAGAAAACTTCCTCTTCACTCCAAATCCATCCCTCTGATCCAAAAATGGGGATGAGACTGCATGAACATTTGTAACTCCCAGAGAGACTGACTCTTTCCAGCAAAGTCTACAGTCATGGGCTGAAACATGTAATGACAGAAGACAGGATGAAGGATATGAAAGAAAGGAAATAAGGCTCTGAATTTTCTAAGCAGTTGTTTATGTTGGTAAAGTCCAAATTCAACTGGACTGCTCACAGACCAACATTTTGAGACATTGGGTCAGAATCTAGTCAAAGATTTTATCTTTTTGAGCAGTTTGCCTGTGGCACGTGTTAGAACAAGGGAACAGCCTCAGGGCTACTCTAACTTCATGTGGTCACTGTGGTCTGCACTGAGGGATTAGGACAACACAAAGCCAGGCTTCACCCCAATGGAGGCAGCGTTCAAGGAGAAGCAATTCCAGTCTGCGTCATCAGCTGGAGGAACAATGGTGCAACAGCCTCTCCCCACACTCCTCTCTGCAGGGCAGATAAAGCCAGCCTTAAAAATTCCCACAGGAGGTTTAATGGCCTGATTACACTAGAAAGTCTGGCTTTTGTGGCTACAGTTTCCAAACAGGTCCAGCCTTCACCAGCAGCTGATTTCCTGAGGAGTTCAGTGCCCTGCATAGCAAAAAATAACAATGAGGCAGCTGTAGGAAGAGAAGGAAAGTGGAAGGGGAGAGACCACTGAAGCAGCTCAACTTTTCTCAAGTTATAATGAGGATAAAACTCAGGGAGCTTGAAGCAATCTGAAAATCAACGCAGATGGAAAAAAGGATGTTTCTGCCATTATGATCTCTGGCAGAATCCTGTTTCTCTGCCACAGATTTCTTGTATGCTCTGGGCAAGCAGTTATTATTATTTTGCCTCTGTGCAGTCTCAGCCCAGAGAGACAGGAGCATAACTACATTATTTGTGGAGGAGACAGTCTCCATCCCAGTGCAAATCAGACAGGCTGTGGCATTGCAAGGGAGCAGGTACCACAACACCCCTCACATCCAGTGTCATCCTGCAGAAACCATTCCACTGATTTCTGACCCACTGCACATTTTTCCCATCCAGCAAAACTGTTGATTAGGAAAGTAAATGTGGATAGCCTGGATGGATGGTAACTTCACACCAGGTTGTTGTAAAGACACAGGAAAATAAATACATCAACAGAAAGTACAACTGGAACGTGACACTTCACTTTGATGGCTATCTAGAGCTACCTGCAGTAGGCTGCTCTTTCCAGGGACGCTGTGCCCTTTCTGGCCCACAACTGTCACACACTGATTCTCCTTCACGCTGCTAGCACAGGCATTGCAGAGACCCACAACCTTGCTGTGGATTTGTGCCTGCCCACAAGTGGAAATTCTGTCTACTAGTGTGAATAATTTCAGCTCTCAAGAAAGCAGGGGAAAAACAACTCTTGTCCCTTTCTTAGAACTGGTGAGGAAAGCACGTCCAAGTGTACCAGGTAAGGAATTACCCCAAAACATTTCTGAGACTCAAAGGAAATGTGTACTAGAGACTTGCTTGTAAGAAGAAAATACACATGGAAAGTTCTGTGCTTAGAGCAATGACATTGGTTGAGTCCTGCCAATCCCCTAAAACTAAAACTCTGCTTACTTCTAGCGTGTTTTCTCCCTTTTTATGGAAAAAAAAAAGGGTTAGCAAGCTGTGGAAAAGTCCCCAGACGATGAGGGTCAAGGGGAGGTATTTGTCAGCAGGGACACCATCACAACTTGAGTTTCAATCTGTTTGCTTGTTTTAAACAGGTTAGTTCTGCATAAGATCAGTAAATAAAAAACCTACATCCACCACCCCATAAATTGCAATAAGCTAATTAAGTCATAATATTTGTGATTCAATGTACATCATGCAAAGGGAAACATTAATGAATTTTGCATAACAAGCAAGCAAAGAACATTACTTGTCAGATAGCCTCAGAAATTCATTAAACAGTCCTTTAAGAGAAGTGGCTCAAATGCAGAGCTCTAAAACGATAACAAAACCTATTAAGGAGCCTGTTTAATTAAGCACATACTTGCTGGCACATCTGACACTTATACAAGGTGTTTGTGCTAAGACAAATAAAGTCTTTCTTTTGCTGTACAGCCAAGGAGACAGCAGACAAGTCTATTCTTAAAACACAAAGATAACTCTGTGACTAAGCAGCCAAATACTACACTGTGGAAAAATCTATATAGGCGCTAAGGGAATTGTGGATCTTTTCTGTAAAGGCCTAGATGAGCTTTGTGTGTGCTCTGGAACAGCTGAGTGACACAGTTTGACTCAGAGTCATGCCACAGATATCTGTGACATCCCAGAGGAGGATGGAAACAGCTCATGCTGAACTGCTCAGGTTTAAGAGGCTGCTCTTGAGGAACACATAAAACACCAGCAAACCCCAAGGGGTGGGGTGGGCCAAGGAGGGAGCTCCTTGCACCCATGCAGAAGGGACTGAGAAGCAGGGAGACCTTGTGCCTTCCTAGGGCATATTGTAGCCCTGCTCTGCATCTTCATTTTCTCTCCTGCTCGTGTTGCATGAACTGCAATGCACTGAACCCTGTGCAATACACAGGATTTATCTTTTTAGCTGACATGCTAAGGGTGGCTCTTACACAGATCTGTTACACAGTGATGCCTGTGAGGAACAAACTGCCTGGCAGCACAGAACACCCATCACTCATTCCCTCAGAGCCACGACAGGGACAGAACTCTAAATACATTCCAGTCAAACCACCCACGTGCTCCACATGCTCTGCAAAAAAAAAAAAAAAAAAAAACCAAAAAGAAAATACCAATTTATACTCTTCACCAGAAACATCTCTGTTCCTCTCCTGTCCTTCGCCTGCTGCTCCTCTTTGCTGTTCATCATTACATACAGTACACACATCTTAGTTTATTACAAGCTATTGCTTAATCACCATCTCACCAGTACTTTGGGGAAGTTTTATTGCAAATGACCCACCCACACTCAAGTCTATACAATATTCTCAGGATATACTGTCATTTATTCTTGAAGCAAGGCAATTGAGCCAGCAGACCCAGGAACACCAATTAAAATCAGTCTGATCGCACCTCCTGCCCATGGGCACAACGAGTCATCATCTGTCAGCTAAATCAACTTGTGTTGGAGACAGTCCTCTTATTTGCTTGATTGGAAGCAATGAACTTGGTTTAATCCCTGTACAGTCACTTAGGAGTTGGACTTGATGATCCTTGTGGGTCCCTTCTATCTCAGAACATTCTGTGAACTCTCTGAACTTCCCTCATGCTGCTGAGCTTCCTTGTCAACACCTTTGGCTGCAGGGTTTCCACACAGGTTTAACAGATCTCAGTGCTATAAGCAGATTCCAGTAACAGCCTGTGCTTCTCTCCTGCGTGGCCCTGTTCTAGTTTTCCTGGATTTTAATACATGAGTCTGGGACTCCTGAGTATGCAATTCCCCTGCTGACCTGGGCACCATCCTTTACCCTCCCAGTTTCTTTGAAGGCAGCACTTTACTGGGAGAGGACCAGAAGCTACCTGCAGAAATAATTCATTTTCCTTCCTCAAAACTTTCTCACAGGACAGGTTTTCCCAGCTCTCAATTCCTGCATTTTGAAGACTCCAGCTCCCCTACAGCTTATCCAGATGACACCTATATCTCCAGTTTTTCCCAATCCTACAGACCTGTGCATCCTGCAAGCAAACAGCTCCGTAAATAACTCGCAGGTTGGGATCCAGCCACTAGTGCTGTGTTTGGGCAGGAGCTTGCACAGGATTCCCTGCTGCCATGTGGTCTGTCTCTCCAGCATCCATCACTGCTCTCTTCAAGCCTACCTACGTGACCTGACATTGTAGAGTTTCCTGAAGCACTTCAAAAAAAAGCATGGTCAGAGAAGCTCTAACTTCCCATTAACCTGGGGAGGTACTCAGGAGCAAAAGGCCAGGAACAGGCCTATTACTTGATCAACTTGGGCAAGAAGTCAAAAGGCAAGCACCAAATAAGTGGAATTGCACTTAAGGAAGGGCTGAGAACTGGAAGGGACAGTAGAGCTCTTTCCCCATATACTCTCTCTCATTCTCAATCACCTTTAACTCAGAAGCTCCCAGCTTCCAAACAGTACCCAGCACAGTACCACATGCCCTGAGGCACATCTCAATGCATTACTAACCAAGTTCTCAGTAAAAATACTCTTGAGAGATGCCTTCACAGCTTGGCCACAGCCTTTAGGGGCACACACAGGCCCACAGATTCAAACTGTTTAGTGTTTATCAGTCTGAGATTAAAAAAAAAAAAAAGAAATAGTAGAAACCTATCACATGCCTGAGAAGTGAGGCATGTCCTCCCTTCTTTCCCCTCTCCTGCTTGCTAAGTGACCAAGCTTCCCTGAGCAAAGAAACTGCAAATCTATCCCAGCAGGACAGCTCTAACTTAACTTCAGAGACCTTCCTCCCCTGCTCCCCAAGCCCCACATCAGATGTACAGATCCCCACCTGCCAGGGCAATCAGTGGATCCCTGCCTGGCACAGACCAGTCAACCCACGGCAGCCCTACCTTGCACCAGGTGGCCAAGGCCACAAAATCATCTGTCTATTTGCCAGGCTTTATTTCAAGCACAGCTTTATCACCAATTCTGTGTTTTTCTGCAACGGAGCAACACAAGAAACAAAGAGGAGGGGGAAAGTCTGAATGCAGCAGTGCTGACAGAACCGCTGCATTTCAAAAGCCTTTACAAATGGTTATTTACAACCCTAAGGGCTCCAAGTACCCTATTTGTAAGCATTTCAGACAGCCCTATTTAGATGTACCTGGGTCTAGGGTCACCACGAAGGACAGCAGGGGAAATCTGATCCTCCCTATAATTCCTGAAAGTATGCATGGCATGCTTTTCCCTCCTGGCATTTACAGCCAAGAGAGAGATGCTGGTAGGCAATCCGTGGCAATGAAAGGTGTCTGCCCAGGATTTTACAAAGCATCCATGCTTGTCCCCTTCTTCCTGGCTGCTGGGCTGGCAAAGCCAGGTATAGTCATTGCTTGGGCTCACACCTTCTAAGCCCTCTGCTGTCACTGCTGCTCCCTGGTCTCTGTTCTGAAAGGAAGGCACATTTCTGGGCAGTGGTTTTTAAAACTAGAGTGCAGGTGCAGCCTGAAAGCTATGCCAGGCTGACCCCACTCAACTGAGGGGTAACATTTTTACAATAGTTTCAGTAGCTGGCCACAAGAAAAGTCCAGATGAGGTTAGCCTAAGAGCTTAGGGAAACCTGTTTTCCAGACATTAGTTGCCATCTTCCTTGAACACAATACCTGAAGGGCTCCTCCAGGGATTCTGGTCTTCATTTCAGTAGTCTTCTTATCAGGCAAGTCATCAAAAAGTCCTGAAAGTCCAGAGGATTCCGGAGTAATAGTTCACTGCATTATCAGAACTCTCCATCTCTGCATCACACACACTGATGCAAAGTTAATTGAATAATGAAAGCAATTCAAATTGCCCACAGCTTGTTCCTATCTCTGCCTTCAATTTCCTCCCGATTGAGGTTGATTGAGGAATGTCTCACTTGTCTCCTGGTGCCAAACTTGAGGCCAAGAAGGAATTTTCCCTGGAAGACATTGTCCAGGAGAGCTGCATTTCACTCTTCCCTCTCCAGTGTTCAAGTGCTGAGCTTTCCAGGACAGTGGGATGGATTTTTCCTCCAGCATTCCCAACCATGAGTGCTCTGTATTTCTCCTGCTCTCCTTTGTGTTGCAGAATTGCCCTTTCAGACTTCTTTGATCTAAAGATTTTAAGGTAACTGAAGTGCTTTGTGAAAGAGGCAGCTCAAAGTGAAGCATTTTTCTCCCCTTTCCACCATTTCCACCATTTTCACCGAGAGAACAAGTCCATCAAAGTGACTTTAGGGTGCAGGACCCTGCTCAGTAGAGCTGGCAAAACACTTTTTGGAAAACAAAATTCACAATTTCTGTGCTTTTCACCACTTGAATCACAGGGGAAGAAAAAAAAATCATTCACCTGAAGACCCAGGGACAGAAAAGCAGCTCTGCATGGAGGATGTTTTCCAGAGCCAATGTCCTAAGCTCACAGAAGTTGTAATTTAACCTATGTTTTCCCTGAAACTCTCTTAACATAATTCAATAATACAATTATCTCTGAGTGTGTTATCATGAGCAATGCACTCAGTGATGCTTTTTGGTAATTTGGGGTATATTTATAAATTTTGAGCTCTTAGTACAGTTTTAGGGCTAGACAGTCTTCATATGACAAAGAAAAGTCTAGCAATTAGCTTCTCTGTGGAGAAGAGCTAGAGGTAGTGTGACATGCCATGTAGAAACACCTTATGCAGTTAACCCCTCCTATCATCTAGAAGCCCAGTTCTGGCAAAAATGCAATTGTCATTTTCAATTTAACAGTCAGCATTACAATAAAAATTACTTCCTAGCACATTCATTGAGTAGGAAACAACAAAATGTCACTCTAGCACTTGTGTGTTTCTAATTAATTCTGACAATGCTGGTTGGGCTTCAAAGGTGAAAATCCGTTTGGTTCTCAGAGCAAGGAACTCTGGCAAAGACACTACAATTGAGGCCAGGATCAGGTCCTGGCAATTCCACCGCTTACATAGACCTAGGCTGGTTTATCTGGGGTCTGGGCAGAGAAACAGGGCCCTCAGGTGCTTTTGAGCAGATGGCAATGGAACATCTCAGAACAGAGGGAGAAGTAGAGATAAAAGGTGATATACAGAAGCAAAGCCCTTCTGATAAAAGCTACAGGGAAAAAAAAAACCTGACCTGAACAATTTGCATTCCAAACAGTACAGCTTTAAGAGATGAAAACCACATCTCACTTCCCAAAACTCTTGATGAAAAGTAAACAAATGCAGTGAAAAAAATGCAGGGGGAATTTTGACACGGCAGCATTCTTATCAAAGCCTGGTACATAGATAAGACTGCTTTGGTCTTTCACAATAACCAAATTACAATCTTTCCCCATAAACCCTCAGAAACATGGTTTCTTGCCAGTGATAAGTCTCATCCTTATTTGTACCTTTTTGACCCTGTTTTCCATGCCCCCACAATGGTGTTTCACTGGGAAAATACTCCACAGGCTGCTAAAGAACAGTGTCTCCCCATGACCGAAGCACCAACCATAATCCTCAAGATATTTTTCCCATTTTCTCCACACCAGAACTTCAGTCCATTTATCTCTTCTTGTTTAACAAAACACAATCACAATGTGGGTGATGGTTTGGGAATCTGATTTCCATTTCAATAGCTCCCCTGAAGTTACGCAGTGCCAAAAGGGAGCGTTTCAATCATCTACTCAGCCCTTCAACAGGTACAAATTTCTTGTGGGACAGAGGGAAATGAAGGATTAAAAGGTCTATTAGCACATCTTATTCAGCATCACAGGATGTGGTGGGTAGTTCTTCCTCACCCAGGAGGGACCAGAGAAATCAATTACTATGAAACAGTCTGTATTTTATAAGTGTTTTCTCTTGTGATGAGACCGTGGACAGCCCAGGCTGTAGGAACAAGTCTTGACAGAGGAGTTCTGCAGTGCCTGAAGAGCTGGAAATACTTTCCCACACCAGGACAACTCCAATGCCTTCCCTGCATTAGAAATCCAGCCTTAGGTAAACTAGGAATAATTTTAGGATCTTATTTATAATCAGGGCAGGAATATGTTACTTTAAATTTGACTTAGGTAGAATAATGACGGCAATAATATAGACAATATTTAAGATCTCTGAAGGAAGAAATTGCTAGACAAAGTGAAAGAAAAAAACAAACTAAGAGCAGGAACATATTCCAGTTTTACAGTAATTAAGTCACACAACACGCATTATCTGGGTGAATTCACAAGGGATCACAAGAACATTTTCTTCAGCTTTGATTCCAATTGTTCACATCTCCCCAGTTTCAGATGTCCAGTTTAATCCAGCCCTGAATTTCAAGCAACACAACAGCACTCTTCTGTTACTGTGTGGAAAAAAAGTTTTTTTCTGTAACAATAAGATTCTTCAGCCCTGATTTGTCTCCAAAATAGCTGGAAAAGCTTCAAAGGAACCCTGTTTGAATTATTACTTTGACAAGGACCTAGCTGTAGGCTCTATGTGTAGAATACTTGCAGGACATATGTAGAACACCCAATAAAGCTCCTCTGGCTATAGCTGGGCTGCTGGGTCACCAAATCCCTTCATTTGGGAAGAAACAAGAGCAAGGGCTCCCAGGGGCAACAGTTGTCCCACTTTACCCTTCAGTGACAAATGGGGGTCTCCAAAACATCACAGACATCTCCCAGCCATCCCCAGAGCACCCCTTATACTCCACCCTCTGAAGTACATAGGACATGTGGGAGGATTTTGCTCTAAACCTCTGAAGGTTGGCAAGAGCTTGCAACCTTCAATATCTGCAATCATAGGTGAATTTAGGAGCCTATCAGAAAAGAGGGAAAAAAGGTTTTATGTGCCATCAGCTTGAGACAAGCTCAGCAAGGAAAAAGAGGGGAGCAGGAGGGATCAGCACAACCTAGTGCTAAATTACAAATACACACCATAAGTGAGGTTCCTTGCACTGCAAGCCCCATGCAGAGCCCTCTGGGAGGGCCAGTCCCCTCTCTACAGCTCTCTCCATCCCCCTGAGACAGCACCAGCTGGCAGGAGCTGCCACACTCAGCTAAATGCCTCCACACTTCCCAGCCCTTTGGGAGGAAACCGAGGGCTGTGTCTGAATACCAATGAGGGGGGCGATGTGGCAGTGCCTCTCCAAGGAAACCTCTGCTCCCTCCCTCCCTTGAGACCTGCCCTAGGGCAGGAGGTATCCCTTGCATAGCTGGGCCTGGCCTCCCATGGGACAAGGCTGCAGCAATTCTGTTTACACATGTTACAGCCTTATCAGTGAGGAGGCTTCACTTTCACAGGTGGCTTCTTGCCATGGCACATCCCCTCCTCAGGGGCTGTTCCCCACCCTGTCCCTCCTTTACCACCTCTCCTTTCTCAGAATTTTCTCCCCTCCCTTCTCACAAAACTAAGTTATCTAACCTGAGCATTTTTCTTCCCTTAGTCTAGTTCTTACTCTCAGAGGAGCCATTTCCCCCTGTCTGTTGATGATTGTTATTATTTCTGCTCTGTAAATGCATCTATCATGATCTTTTCTTGCAAGGTGTGAGCAGTCACAAGTTTCTCATATTTCTCAGGGAACCTGTTTAGCAAGGCTTCTGCAAAAGAATGGTTTCTCTTCTTATCCTGGAAGGTTGCAAGCATCATAGTAGAGGGCAGCATGCTGATTGCAGCAGAAAACACTGGAACTATTAGCAGCTTAAAAAGCAAACAAGAAATAAACCCCCAAATCCCCAGACATCCTTTCCTGAGGCTGGACAGAAGCTCCTGCCTGGCCAGCCTGCTGAGTTGAGAAACACATCACATCCCATGGCTGGAATGCTAATTAATTTTGCAACTAATGAGCTGGTAATAACACATTTACCACACTGAAGATGTGAAGGAAGGCACAGCTTTGATATACAGTATCACCTTCCCCAGTGGGCAGACAGGATATCCCCAAGGCCACATGCTCTTGCTGTGCTGTGCTGGTAGTTGAGGAAGTGTTTCACACAAGATGAGTCTTTCCAAAGAATCAGCTCTCCATAGAGACCTCTCAAGGGTCAGGGATCAGGAAGGGCTGGCAGTTCCCTACAGGATGAGGAGTCAAGGATAACTCAGTCAGCAGGACAGGGCTCCCCGTACCACAGGACATAAGTGAGATCAGCAGCCAAGTCTGTGGATGGCAGCCAGGGCCAGCCCAGAGCCCAGATCATTTGTGGTGATAGAGCAGATCAAGGCAGGAGCTCAAAGTGCAGGTCAGTCAGCTCCAGTGACAGTAACCACTATCAGACACAGTCTAGTGGTCACCAGGCAGGTCTGATGCCAAACTGGGAGGTCAGTCCATGGATCAGGGTCCCAGTGTGAGGCCCTGTATGGAGTGGTACATCTATACCATAGCTCAGGGAGCAGTGGAAAGTCATGGACTGAGTTTAAATGGAGCCTCTGAACCCATGGGCAGGGCAGTGGCTGGAGGCCCATGGCAGGCTCATCAGGCTAATTACACTCAGGGCCCTGACACTTCATCTCCACAGCCCTGGCCAGTATCATGGCCAGGCACTATGAGAAATGCCCGCACATCCCATGACATCTCAGCACCTGTGCTCATACCAGGTAGACCAGAGCTTACAGATGGATTTTGCCACTGTCCCCTCTAAGTGCAAACTCCACAGCCTTCATAATAGGCATAAATGCCCCTTGACCTCCTCCCTCAGAAGTAAGAGGGATGATATTTCATATTACAGAGCAGCCTGTGTCTGAGGCATCTCAAGAAGGTGAAGCAATAACCAGGAACTGCTTTTCCTCCCCACATGCTGATGTGCCTTGGGGCAAGGAAAAGCAGCTGCAGGAGCAGCAGGGCACCTCCCAGCCCATCAGTACAGCAGCACGGAGGCAAAGACAAACAGATGCAGGAAGTGATTATGCCTTCCGATAACAGAGCTGTGAAGCTGAGCAAGCAATTGGTGATTTGAGCTGGCACTAAGCGTGGGGCTTTCATTACAGACAAACAACCTAAACACAAACAACCTAAACACAAACAACACAACGGTGGCAGTTGTTGGTATCAGTGAGGAAAGTTAAATAACCTCCCCCAGTGGATACTGCAAAAGTGGAACATGTGGGATAAGAGCGACAGTAGCATTAGAGGCTGGAAATTGGCCAAGACACAACTGGAGCACACACACAGACACCCTCATCATTCAAGAGGAGAAGTTCAGTGTTCCAGGAGCATCATGGAATGCTCCCTTCCGGGTGACATTTAACTCCGTCTTCAGACACCAGACAAGAACACACTGCAATAACTGGAGATGTCCAATAATCCAAACCAGAAAAAGCTTTCCATTCTGTTGCTGAGCTGTATCCTTGCCATGGTACTCTCTGACCCTGGGTCAGAGCATACAAGCTTACAATCAGAAAGATTTAATGAAAAGCATGCAACAGCCAGAGATCCTGCTGCCAGGGGAGGAGGGGAAGAGAGAGCAAGGGAGGAAAAACACATCAAATAGCTTATAAAGAAAGAAGCATGTGCACTTCCCAGCAGCGGATACAGTCTTTTAAGCCATCCCACTTGGGGGAGCTTCCCCTAACTCTGAGACTTTCTTGAAGGCAAAAGATAAACACATCACGGGGCCAATATAAGGGCTGTGCAGCTGCACAAGTCTCTTAGAAGGTCCCTTTTGTATTGCCTTGTTCTTCAAGCTCAGAGGGAAGGTTAAGTTGAAGTCACCTGCTCTCTGATTCCCTGTGCACACACTTGAGCCGTCGCAAAGGGAGAGGCAGGTTCTGCCAGGGACAGGATTTATGCACTTAGTCCTTTTGAAGTGAAAAATAAAGGAAAAAAGTCCTGCTTTCAGAAAAGCAGCTCTGGGAATATGCATTTCCCCAACACAAGCTCCATGTAGACATGACATTTAACAGTCCTCAAAAATCCCTGTGAGGAGTTGTCAGACTTGCTCATAGCAATATGTGGGAAGTAGAGAGGCTGGCTTCCCATTCTGAGGAAACCAACAGCCAGCACTGCTCCTTTGGGTTGGTTGTGCTCAAGAGCAACTGGGACAGAGATGTTCCCACACCTTCCAACACAGAGCTTCTTTTTCATCACTAGCTCCTACCCCATCTGAGTAGAGCTCTTACCCAGCTCTCTCAATCCACCTATCCACTTACAGGCAGCTGAAATTTTTCAAGTAAATACAGCTTGCCAAAGATTACGCTTCCAAAATCCCACTGTAGTGCCTCCTGCTAGACCTCCTCTTTGCCTTCTGGCCCCTCTTGTGCCTTACTCTTCCCCAGAAGTCCCCATGCCTCAGAGGATACTTTCCTGAGCAAGCAGAGACCTTCCCATTTAGTGCTTATATGGTCAGGGAGGGCATTAAGGAAATAACCACTGAGACAGCAGATAACTTAGCAATAGCCTGGAAACAATTTATAAGGAGACCAGTCATCCTTGGGATGTTCTAGGAAGCTCTAGTTGTGCTGATGCCTCTTTTGCAGGACTAAAAACATTAACAATATTGTCTCCAGGCTTAAGTGTCTCAGAACTCCTACAGCAGCCATATGAGTCCACAGCAAGGATCCACCTACCACCACAATAAAAACTATGGATTGACACCTAGGAAAGAGGAAGAATAGGTCAAAAATACATACTTCCCTTCTCAAACACAAATTATTTACTTAACCTTCAACCATTTTCAGCTGAAGAGATTTTTTTCAGCCTTAGAGGGTTGGTCTATTTTGTGATTCCTAACAGTCTTGGTTTCAAACACTATTGTCTTCCTTTGAACTCAAGAATACAGCTTGCACCCAGAACATTCTCTGATGAGAAGTTCTCTGTGTCTCCTACCTGGTACATCCAGAACCAGCTCCCACCATTTGTTTGAAATCTGCCCACATTTGTTGGCCTCTAATTCTTGCAAGGGAAAAGGTAGGAATAGGCACTCCCTACCCATTTGCTTCATGCATCTCCAGATTTTGTTGGTCTGTTACATTCTCTCTCAAATCATCTCTTTTCCAGGCTGAAGTATCCCAAAGTGCTTTATTGCTTCTTTTATGGGAGTTTCCATGTCTGGACTCAGGTCACACACAGCAGATGGGACAGGGTATGGTGCTTTCCCACTTTTGGAGTACCCTGTTCTTCAGAAATGAATTTGACTTGTGCTTTCACAAGGCTTTTACAGAAAAGAAAGAAAACATGGACAAACATTCCTTTTTTATACTCATTTTTCCTTCATTTGCAATCAAAGGCAATACTTTAAAAGCAGAACAATTTCTCTTCTAAAAGCACAAAAATCCCCTTCTCAGAAGAGCCAAACAAAAGATCATGACTCAGACATGGAGCTTTAACTTCCTCATCCTGTGATCCAAACCTTTGACCTCCAACATTCTCTGCGTCTCTGAAGGCATCATAGGTCTGCCTGATCTCCAGTTTGTTGGATTGATCTCGGAGATCCACGGCACTTCTCAAATACATTTTGATCAACTCAACATCACTCAGAAGCAGCACCTTGGAATTTGAAAGTTTGACCTTGCAATTGTGGCTTTCTTTTACACATAAGATATTTGGGAGAGTAGGGAGGGCAGGGTAATGACTGGTGGAGAAGGTGCTGTGTTTACAGAATAGAGCCATCAAAACCTCTCTGGCTGTCCATGGACTTCAGGGACCGCTTCCCTCCAGGGCAGGCCAGAGGGATTTCCTGGCTAATATCAGGTAAGGAAAGATTTCTGCTGAATAGCTGCATGTTAAGATGTATTTTATAATCCCCTGGTTAGCCCAGAGGAATTCACTGGCTGTCAGAGGATCAACACATCCACAGTGCTGGGATGCTTTGGTATTAAGTTACAGCTTTGGCATCGCCCTTAAGTTCAGCAAGTCAAAGGAAATAGTTGCAGGTTGTTTTATTTACTGAGCACCAAACAGATAATAGGATTACAGACATGTAAAATCAAAAATTTAAAAACTGCAAATACACATTTAGAGTCATTTGAAGGCATCTCACATTTTTTAAGGATTCAGCAAACAAAATCTTGATTAGTTTAATACAGTCCTTCACAGTAAGGTTGGTTTTGTGGTACACGGTGTTTCAAGAGGTCTAGCCTTCCTTTCACAGCCCATGGGCATTCCAGGATCACAAGGATTAAAAATCATTAATTTCCCAAATCTCAGGTCAAATCAAGAAAGATTTGACTGGAAGGTTCCAGTCACTAGATCAATCTGTTCTTACATCCATCAGAAACATCCGTGCCCCTTGCAGCTCTCCTGGCCCAGACTGTGAATGCAGCAAGGTTCCTACTGCCCAGGGCCTCAGCTCAGCTCAGGGTTAATCTCTGACCATGACCATTCTCTCCCACCTGGTAGAACTGCTCTCAGTGGGTACTCTTGTTTCCAGCAAGAGTCAGATGATTCCCCAGCTCTTATATTCCCAGACTGGTCTGGAGACAAATTCACACAGCCAAGACTGAAAATCAGTGAGGAAGCTCTCCAGATGAAAGCCTGTGCAACCAAAAGAAAATCACATTATGCTTTATGATGGCATTGGGAACTTCATTAAAAATAACATAAGCAAACAAAAGGAACAGCAGTGGAAGGAGAAGTTTCTGGCCATACTGCCACCAGAAGAAATGCTCAGCAAACCTTGACCTCAGCACGAAGCCTTTTAAAAGACCAATCCCTATTTCACATTGGGCATGAACCACCACTCCACATTATACAGACGTAGCAAGGCATTTAACCTGTTATAATCTTGATTGCCATCCACCAGCTCAGAGCAATGTGTTAGGAAAGCAGCATCAAGGAGAAGGAAATAGGGATTGCTGCAGAATAGCAATATTTACACTAAAGAATACTGAGCACCCTTAAAATTACAATTTTTACATTTTTAGATATAAAGAAGGCAGCAGGAATAATCATATTGGTCTCCTGCATAAAATTGTTCTTAGACTTCATCTGACATCCCAAATTTCTTCTGGCTAAGATAACAAGACATGGATTCTTCAGAAGCTTCAAGAGACAGAACCACCACTGTATCCCTTGGTAATTGGTGCCAATAATTATTTAATTGTTGCTATTTAGTCACTATTAAAACCTCATAACTTCTTTTTCTAGCTTACATTTATCTAAGTTGAATTTCTAGCTGGTGGATCACATTATGCTTTCATCTGTTTTTCATCCACACACAGGCATTGCTTTACCCAATGAAATTCACCTCTGCATTTTAGGCTGACACAGCAAATGACATTCAACAGTTTTGGTCAGGAAGGAAAGGATCCTGCATCCTGCTGCATGTGAAAGGCTGCCACTGAATTCAGACAACCAAGTTGAAAGGTGATATCTGCTCTGTAGTTAAGGCTTGCTTAGAGCAATAAGGACAAGCATCATCCCCCCAGATGTTACTGGAGCTTTCTGAAGGGGTGGCCTGAAGCAGCCAGTCAGCAAGGCTGGCAGCAGTTGACTACTTTTAGCATTGCTGTTGAATTACTGCCATCATCAACTAAAGTTATGAGTATATGGGAGTCAAATAAAAGACAGCAAGTGCCATCAAAGTTGCAGAGAAAGTTTTGTAACCATTCCCCAAGGGGAGATATGTGGGCAGGGGTGAGGCTATGAACCCCTCAGCAGCTCTGCAGGATGTGGCTGTGCTGCCATCCACAACCCTGACCCTGCTGCTGTTACTGCTGTGCTTGAGAAACAATGGCAGATTTACCCCTTACCTCAGAATCTGGGTCAAGCTTGAGCAGTGGCTGACTTCTCCAGCTGAAAGGTCTCCTGTCCTGTGACACAGGCTCTCTGGAGGGTGATGCAGGGCACAGCACAGCCAGCTGCAACCAAACTGTAAATGGAGAATTTTGAGAATGCAAGTTAGAGTCCCATGGGTCTGGCAAGGGCCTAGAGAGGGAGAAAAGGAGACCTCAGCTCTCTCTATGAGCTGTGGTACACCCATCCATCTCCAGGACAGTGATGCTGTTCACAATCACAGTGGGAAAACATATTTGTAACAGCAACGCTCAGAACAGTCTGTCCCCCCCGCCCAGTAATGACACAATGGAGGAAGCAGCTGGTGCAGCCAAGCAGCACCAACTGGCATTATCTTAACACTCTGGCCTGTAAATTGTGTCAGAGCTGCTTTCTGTGCTGTTCAGTCATTCCCTTCATGAGGGCATGAGTGCCTGGGGCAGGGGAGCACAGATAACCCTGGCCAGGACCTGCCCGGAAGGCCCCTGCAGCTCCATACCAGACCCCTGAAGCAGCAGCTCTGCAGCAGATCCTTGGACACCAGCAATGGATTGCTAGGGTCTTACAAAAATAGCTGCCAGCCTTTGCTCTCCCAGTCACAGCCCTGACACAAGCCACATGGGTAAGATGAGTCTTGGCAAAGAGGGCACCTCTGAGTGTTGAGATTAGGAATTTCCCCACTCCGGGCCAGTGGAGAAATAAAGAGCAAAGGGGAACCAGCCTGCTACATTTAACTGCATGGTTAGACCAAACAAAATCTATTTTCCTTATGTCTGCTGTCAAGATGTGGAGGATTTTTTCTGTAAAAGAACTGACAGTGAGATATGCATGTGAGATATAGGGAGCAGATCACTATTTTTCACTGTGCCGACTAGTTTCTCCCAAATGACACATTTTATATTTAATTCCAGGTACTTCTTAATGTAAGAGAGGTTCCAGACAGGACTGATGCTTGGACAGCTGGGACTTGCCCCTGCAGCCCAGAGCCAGGACAAAGCCAGTCCTCCAGGTAGACTGTTTGTCACAGCCTAGGAAAATTCCTGCTTTCCCTTGTGCCTCAGGCATATGCACACACATGCCCCAGATCCAGCTGCAAAGCAAACCTGCTCTAGTTTGGAGTTAGCACAGGAAAAAGGCTGAAACCTGACTCCAAACCTCCAGTATTGATTGGGCCCAAGTGTTCCCCTTTCCATGTCTTGAGACTTTCTCTCCCCCCTCTGCCACATGCACCCCTTCAGTCACTGGATCACCAAGTAAGCACCCCATGTTTTCCAGCCTAGCAGGACGGAAAACCTGTCTGGCAGCTGAAGTTCCTGCAAGAAGCATGATGAGGTGCTAAGAAAATGACTGTGCTTACAAATTCTTTGGGCTGAAACAGCTGCTTTTGTAGCTGGATGGGTTTTTGGCTGGCAGTCAGCTCTCCCTACAAGGCATCTCCTCAAGACACTCCATTTACTTCCTGTTCCCTAGCAAGTCTCTGCAGGAAAGCAAAGAAACTGGGATTAAACATATATGACAGAGCCCAGCCAAGACACACAATCTGAATTCCCAGTCAAAGTGCAAGACAAATATAAGCATCACAGAGGAACAAACGTAATATGGGCTTAAGTCTTGCATGAGCCCTCTGTAAATGTGATCTAACAGCAGGCTGCACCTTCCAGCCAGGCAGATTCCACAAATGCAAGGTCTGTGACACATCAGAACTCACAAAGAGAGACAGACACAAGGAATCAGGGATTTAGAAAGAGACCTTAGGGATTCACCACAAACTTGAAGGATATAGAACCCTACACTCAAATGGTGGTTGGTGCACTGACATAAAATGAATGCGTTCTCTGAGTCCCAACCCAGTTCTGCACAACTGGAGCTGCATGGCTCCAGGTTTTTGATTGGGAAGGAAAAAAATTAGAAACAAAAAACTTGCCTGAACTCTCCTCTCCCTGTCTGTCTGGGACAGGCATCCAGTGGCCTCTAACACCATAGGAGGACCTGATGTCTGAGTGACATTATCAGTGTACCTCCAGCTGTACTACAGATATGTCAACAGCAGGTTAAAGAAGGAATAAAGGAGTGAAGCAACACTGCCCAGCCACAGCCAATCTTACATTCTTAGTTTTCCCAAAATAGTTCTCTGGAGTCCCAGCACAACACTCCAAAAACTAAATTTCCTTCATAAGATTAACAAATCTAAAGGCTGCCTTCCATCCATGAAGGATTTAACATCATACCTACTAGCAAAACTCTCAAGTGTGAGAACCTCGAGTATTTAAGTTGAATGTGGTTCTTCACAGGTTTCTCCTCTGCTCAGGAGGAGCCTGAGACTTGAGGTACAGAGCAGACACACTGTGTCGTGCTCCCCACAGGGGAAATCCCACTGAATCCGGCGGCACTGTCAGCCCAGCAGGAAGCATAAATCTCACAGGAAAGGCTGTTCTAGTGATGTTTCCAGCACGGTTTTCCAGATCAGAGACATTTTGGGATCAAAGCCAAGGCAGAGCTGGCCAGCACCTCCAAGATGGTGGCTAAGTGGAAAATCTTCACAGTGGTAGAAAAAATAAAGGGTAGACACTTTTTATGAAGTTTCAATTACTCATGAAAGCAATGGGAAGTTTTTCTCTCTCCCTAAAATGTTACATTTGTTTTGGCAGTGGGGAAAAAGAATTCTCTCCCCATCATACAGGCATATTCCTGTACTCCTGAAGGGAAAGAGTTTACAAAAACTGAAAAAGGAAAAACAATTCTGCCACCAGAGTAATGATTTTTAACAAGTATTTTTAGTATTCACCATGAATAGGGAATTATTGAAGCAACCAAGTCTGCTTGATACTATTGACACCTTTTCAGGAAGCAACCATCAGTGCCACAAGGACATTTTCTGTCATGCTCCAGGGGGGCAGTGAGCTGCAGACAGCAGCACAGCAGACTCCATTCGAGGGCTTGTTGAGCTGGGGTCTAAGTGAGGAAATGCTAAGGGAAGGCTGGAGCCAGAGCACTTCCCATGAGACAGTGAATCAAGACCTTGCCCCTCCTGTGAGTCAGTGTCACAGGAGGCAAATTGCAGAGGCTTCTGGCTGGCTGGAGCTGCAGCCATGGCACTGCAGCAGGCTCCAGATGCACAGAGACAGCACAGAAGCAGGACAGGAGACCTGCTGGGGAGGGCCCGTGTTGCAGCTGCTTCTGTTCCAAAGCCTGGCTAGCATCAGTCATGCTGAGAAGATATCAAAGGGGTAGCAGGCACCTCTGCTTCATGCACAAAAGTGGAAGAGAATAGGAAAGAACAGCTCCGGAGACTCAGAGGAAAGTACAAGGGATGAGAAACACACGGGTCACAAAGGACACATGCAAAGTGCACAAAAACCATGCAATTACCTGCTGCAGAAATGACAGCAGGATCACCTCATTTCACAGATCCCTTGAGAAAAAGCAGCTCTTCTGCCACTCCATCCTGCTTCAGAGGCTTCCTTTCATGCCTCTCCTTAGCCTCCTGACTGATCCTCTCCACCCAGCTCTCCTCTGTCTGTGAGTAGAGCAGGGACACTGCTGAAGAGCAAAACAGCTCATGTGCTTCTGAGAAGCCTACATTCCCCTCTAGTCACCAAAACAGTCCAAAACCAACAAGAAATGGTGACTTCATGAGAGAAAACAAGAGCAGGGAGAAAGGAAGATGGTTTACAAAGCCAGCCAAATATTAGAAAGTAAAATCATTGCATTCACATATAACACAAAGCCTCCGGTTCAGTGTGACCACATCAGAGCCTGTGAGGATTACTAACAGCCTCTGCATGGGTTTGCTACCCACACCCATTCAGCAAAGGGTACCCACAGCTAAGAGAACACGTGTCTTCCTCTTGCTTACTTATTTGGAGCTCTTGTTTGGAAACTCAGACTCAGAAAACTATCGAGGGCAATTTCCAAATACTTCTTAGGTGGTTATTCACACACTTGCAATATTCCATAAGCATTTGTCATTGCTGATTATCTTAATAAGCACTGTTTGCAAAGCAGAGGTGAAGAAATGGTGCAGGGACAAGCAGTTCCCACCCCATCTTAAAGCAGGCCCCACTTTGGTGTAGCATGTCTGAAGCACATGGACAGCCTCTTCCTAAAAAGTTCCAAGGACAGACACCACAAGCTCTCCTCTGATTGACAATCTACCTCTTGCTTCATAACCCTCAACTACTTAACAAAGCCTTCCCTCTCCAAAGTTTCATATTGTATCAAATATAACAGCCTGCCTAAAAGAGGGAGATGTGATAAAACATCAGAAAGAAAAAAAAGCATGAGTGCAAGGAAACCCTGCAATTTCAATCCACCTCATGCAGTCAGCCTGAAGAACCAGAGGTGAAACCCCAGCTCTGGAGAGAACCACAGGAGTCTGGCAAACAATTTAAGAGCTGCTTAAGGTACTGTGCTGAGGAGGTGCTGCAATCTCCACCCCAGGATGGAGAGAGCACAAACTGAATTCAAAAATCCATGGAAAGTGAAATGGCGAAGGGCTGTAAGTTTTCATCAATTCCCACTGCGGGGTCAGCTTCTATGAGTAGCCCTCCAACACAGAAGACACTCCTTGTTTTCCTCTTTCACTCCAGGAGTTTCTCTCCAGCTGTGAGCTACTCACTGCTCATGTGCTTTCTCCTGAGCATCTCATCAGCAACAAACAGTGCTGCATGGATCATGATGGAAAGCGTGGTCTCCACTTCTTTTGTCACCAGGGAGAGTCCTGTAAATTGCAGAAATTCAGGGATACCAGGGTCCCACCAGCAAAGGGAAGAAGGGGCACCAGGACTGAGTAAACCAGAGTGACTGGCTTAATGTAACAGTTGCCCAAAGGGCCAGTCTCAATTCCACTGTTACTCTGTCCTCTGCTGATGTTTCCAGCACTGGAGATGCCTACATGAGCCAAATTCAGTTCACTGAACTGACCAAAAATTAACACTACAAAAAAACACTGCAGCAATGATGGGCTCAGTCACCTGGTCTGGCTGCATCCACCCAGTGCATGTGAGACTATTGCAATGAGTGCCCAAAATAGGTATTTTGAGCTGAAGGAGCACTGGACACTTACTCTCTTAAGAAACTCATTTTGTGCATGCTGAACAGACTTTGTGTGGCCTGGGTTTACATGCCACTAGTCCACCAAAAGGCCATGGGACAGTCAATAATTCTGTGCAGCTTTTCCCAAGTTTCCANTAGAACAATCTCTTCCTACCTGTGGATGCCTCACACAAGAAGATCCCACCTCTGATGGGAGGGCTTTGTACATCATGGCAAACAGCAGCAAAGCTCTCTCCTCCACTGAAAAGTCAATCTCTACATACGAGTGGTCACTTCGACCTCACTGCTGGGTGAAGATGTTTTCTTCCTCCCACATGAGATAAAGCTACAGGACCTGTACAAGTCACACTCCCTGCAAGGCAAAGCAGCAGCAGGTAAGGCCAGTAGACACTCCTTACAAGGAAATGGAACATTCCCTCACTTACGCATGAGGACAACCGTAGTCACCCTAAAGGGTGGGGGGAGAGATAGGACTGTGAGGCAGCACGAGGAGATTACACAGATAACCAAGAAATGTGTGGATTCATTGTATTTTTCAGACTTGAGTTCCTAGAAAAGATTTTTTTCTCTGGTCTTCAACAGCATGAAGCATCCTTCAAACGACAACAGCATTTCCAAAACCCTACAGCACTCCTGAGCTGGCAGAGCAAGTCCTGGCCACTTCCAACCAGGCACCTCTGGCTTCTCAGCTACTACATTGCCTGTCCCATCTGACCACAAGAGAGCTGGGTAATTCATTTAATTTTACAGAAAACTGTAAATTCACAGGGAAACATATGAAACTCCGCAAATTCCCAAATAATTCTGGCAATAAAAAGTCTGAGGGTTGGAAACCCTCAACTATTTTGAAGCAGCCATTTTAAACAACACTTGATGATTTCAGCTGACAAGATTACTTGGAGATGATATACTGCCACTTGAGCAAAGGCAAAATCTGAGGTGAAATCACTCAAAAGGACTCAAAAGGACAGTGGGGAGGTGTTGCTACTGGCATACCTGCAAAGGCAACTGAAAGAAGTGACAGAAAGCCTCGGCAAACATCAGTCCCTGCTCCCACCAGTCCTCCCAAAAACTCACACAGAGAGATAGAAGTCACACCTCCTGGCTCTACTATCCCTGGCCTCTGGATAAAAAGCATTTCTGGGTAAAAATAAGGATACTGCTAGGTCTTCCTTACATTTCCAAGTTAAAATGAGGAAGGCAGGCCAAGGGCCTTGTCACAGCTACCAGTCACCACAGTATTACGTCAGCCACAGTGCCACAATTCCAAAGAGAGGCGAACATGAAGGTTAAAAAAGGAGGCTGAATCAAACCTGTGATACTCCTAAAAGATATCCTGAAGCCTAATTATTTTTAATCTGGGGTGGATTGTGTTGTCCTGGAACTGAGTCAAATGAAAAGCAGACATTCAAAGCACTTTACTTTTCCCCTGCTGCCCCTCTGCTCTGTGTCAGTCATCACTTCTGGGTTTGTAAAAGCTTAGTGGGATTTGCACAGGGCCAGGCAAATCAGGCTTCTCCATTTACTGCTATACAACAAATGTATTCCGGTAACAGGCTGTTCTCCTGCCAATGCCTTCTGTTTTCCAACTCATTTCATTTTCTTTAGTGACTTTATTTCAGACAAGTGGATAACCAGAGCCTTGGGTTGACTCCTTATGTGGATTCTGCCTCTCAGCAGTGCCAGTTAATTCTTTGCAGAAATCCTGCTCATGTAGGACACAGGTACAAAATCTCTCCTCCCCATGCCGGACCCAGGTTATGTGCTCCTCTTTAGGCTCCTTTTTCACCATCAGTCAGCCCACAAAGCACTGACTGCTTCTCTGCCTGAGGCTTTCCCCAGCTGCCTCCCTGCCTTTCCTGCCAGGCTCTTGCCAAGGAAACCTGTCCACACCTATGCAGGCTGGGGCAGTGCCTTTGTTTTGGGCAGTGACGTGTGCTTGGGGTGGAGGTCACCATTGTTTCAGCTCCCTGATTCTACAAAGGAGTGTTAATAATTTCTCACAACTGCAGTAAATGAAGAGTGGCAGCTACACCCAGTCTATAACATTAGACATCATTGCTTTTGGTCTTACCTGCCAAAAAGAGGGGTTCTTTCTTTTGCCATGGGAAGGTGCCTGAGGTTGCAATGTCATCTAGGCAGAAGCGACTAACTTGAATGGGCTTTCTCTCAAATATGTCAACCATATTGATGCATAAGACAGGGTCACCCTGCCCTGAGCCAGGCCTAAGAACTCCTGGGACTGTTTGGATCAGAAATCAGAGCTGGGGTCCCTCCCTCACGCACCATCATGTCTCCCCTCACAAGGAAGGGATGCAGTGGATAATGCAGCTGCTATCTGTGGTGTTCAAAGAAAGCAGTTACAGTGCTAACACAAAAATACAACTGTGCTGTGGAAGGCAGATGCACGATCACAAAAATTAAGTACCTTTCATTGAGCCCATAAAAGGTATTTCTTGCAGAGGAATTGTACAAGAGTCAGTCAGAAGATCTCTAATTTGTCTCGAGAGGTACCCAACTTTTAAGGTGCTCTCTGACTTGAAGAGTGCAATTATACACCAACCTTTGGCTTCTTTGACCATCATAGAAAAAAAAGAAAACAGTAGGAAACATCTCCCATGCCCCTTCCCTGCCTTGTGTAGCATGAAGGTTATGCACAAGAACTAAAACATCAGAGCCAGAAGCCCTAATTTGCAGAAAATAATCTCATTTTTCATATTTAGTGCAACATTAAAACCATCCTCCCAAAACTCAGCTGTGCCAAGGCTTGTGAGTGAAATTATCCCCCAAACAGAAAAGTTTCACTGCCCCAGTAAAAAATGAGGAGCAGTGGAAAACAGAAACAAAATTATGCAAGTGGTGAAAAGTAAAAGGAGGTGGTTTAGACACATCCCATCTTGATATGCAATGTTTCAGTAACCAGGGTGAGGAAATGGGTTTTCCTTTTAAGCAAGGGTGGACCAGATCCTTGGCTGGAATAAATCAGTGCTGCCCTGCTGAAATCAATGGATTGTTGCTCATTCACAGCAGCTCAGGGTCTGGCACATGGTTTTCTCCTGACAGTATCACAGTAATGTAATTCTAAATTAAAATCATGTGGAGATGTTGTTTTGATAAAATGTTGTTAAATGCTAAATATACCAAATATGAACTGAACTAAAATGAACCCAATATGAGAAAGAGCAAAGGGAATGCCTCTCTGTTGTAATATGGACTCAGAGGGTAGAAAGAATTACAGGACAATTTGATGAAATCCCTTGAAGCATTCTCACTGACTAATTAGTCTCTACATTCTAGAAGGTTTCAGGGTTTAACACATTTCCTCAAGCTCACTAAGAGCTCACTGTAATTCCTGCAGCCAAAAGCACCAAGGATGCAGAGGACAGCTGGACCAGCTGGCAGAGAAGTGACTGTAATGGTGATCCCTCACTAGCCCCCAACAGCTCAGAGGGGCCTGCTGGGCTTGCAGCTGGTGAGTCCTGCACAGCATCCCACTGCCAACTGAACTGCTGCAAGCAGCTGAGAGAAACTAAAGGATATTCTTCAGCTGCAGACATGGAAGTAGCACCCTGGGAACCCCTTGAGCATCACAGCAACCAGACAGAGTTGCAATCACTTGTGCAACTCTGTCTCGCTTAGTAACAAGGTGGATGCGAGCAGGACTATTGCAGCCACACCAAGAAGGGAGTGATGGATTTCTCACAGAGCACCCCAGGCACTTTCCTCCCAGCTGATGCTCTCCCTCCTAGATCCATCCTCATGGCCATGGCAATGACATGACGGTTTGCCCTGTCTAGCCAAACCCCAGCTCCCCCTGGCCCCAAGCAACCAGGCTTCTCAGCCTCTTTCAGGATCAGTCGGGAAGATGCTAATTCCCTGCTGAAGTGGGTGGCAGTCTTTATGTTTCAGGCCTGAGAAAACTCACCAGTGCACTGAGAACCACAGGGCTCCTTCCTAATTACACAGCAGAGCACAACATGATTCATGTCAGCAGCTCCCCAGCCCCCTCAGCTCCATCCTGGCTGGTGTGACACAACAAACCCGAGTGGAAGTGATTAGCAGGTTGCAACCAGGGCCGCCCGCTCGGCAGCACCATTGCCAAACACGGCGCCCCAGCAGCCGCAGCTGGAGCCCTGTTGAATCACTGCTCCCCTGCATTGCAACATCGGAAGTTGCACTTTAAAACCAATCGCCTGGGCTGCTCTCCCATTTCCCAGTGAAGCTGGAGGAAGGTGGAGAACTCAAGCTGAGTACATTATAGATGCATTTTTAAATTCCCAGGGGAGATTTGAAAATTAGAACTAGCTCTAGGGCCCCTTTTGTTTTTGTTTTTCCCTTCCCTCCTCTTTCCTTTTGGTCTGATTAACTTTGGTGACTGGCTTGCACAATTTTATCAGGTTGGGCCTGATGAATCATTCATCTCCAGCAAGCAACAGTGAGAGATTGCAGGCCAGGCAGGGTCTGTGTTGCAGTAACCAAAAACAGCAAAAAAACCACTCCCACCAAGAGACAGGGAATGGGGGCAGGGAAAAATGAGACAGTGGGCCAATAGCACTCATGGACAGCTTTCCGATGTCTGGTCTCAGACAACTAGCAGCACATTCATTTGTAAGCCTGCCAGACCTCCTAGGAAACCTAAAAGGCTGCTGTTATTTATAAAGCTAGATGTAGTTATTCTGCCTGTGTGCAAGACTAGCTCATTGTATTTATAGGTACCTGTCCCATTCACCTACTTCTGGGCCCCCATTCCCATAAATCCATGAGGCTGGCAGGATCTGCCTTCAAACACTGAGATAGCTCTCCTTTCCAGGCAGGGCCATTTGGAAGTGTCTGTCACCACTGCAGGGCTCAGCAGCATGTGCATGTAAATATACACCTGAAAGCCCCACATTTCTGTCAACATACAGGAAGACAGATTCAAGAATTTGTCTTCCACGTGGAGAGCACCAGATTTTACATTTCATTTGTAAAAAGCTCCCAGTAAATCTTAACGACAAAAGTTTGATTTAATGATGGTTTAAAACTGTCAGCTGGCTTCAGCAGAGAAGATATACAAGGCAGTCCCATCAATTCTGGCAGCCTGGAATGCCAATCCCCCTTAAATAAAATCAGCCATCCTAGATTTTATGCCTGAACCTCAGACAATCTTCCCATAAATCCAACTTGGAGCTCATCTGGTCAGGCATGAAGAGCTTTGCAAGCAGTGAGGCTGGGGCTGTGGTGTGGGCAAGCAAAGGCAGCTCCCTACAAGCTGCACTGGGGACAGGAAAAGCAAGAGATTTGGCCTTTCTAGTTTGTGGATGTTCACACGCAAACACAAGAGAACTTTTCTATTTTGAAAGTGAAAGACTTACATGTCAACAAAAAAAAAGGTAAAAATGGCAAAGAGAGCTGTATGTTACATCTCACTGGTTGAGACCAGCTGGGCTCACTCCTGCCAACCAGAAGCCTTGCCCAAATGTAGATACAGAAACTGAGGCAAAGTGCTACTTCCAGTTGCCCATACATTCAGAAACTTTCAGAAGAACCATGTTCTACCAGTCCCAATCCCAGATTTCTTAAGTGCTTCAATTTGTGCCATTTTGGGCTAGCAGTTGCTAAATCACATCTAAACCCTCATGCAGTTGTCCAGGCCTGGCTCCCTCAAGCAGGTACACAACCGTGGCAAGAAGCATTTTGGCTCTCTGCAAGCCTCAACAGTGGGCAGGTCTTGAGAGGGGTCTCAAGAGCCCCCTCAGAGGAAGAAACACAATCCAAAGGCAGATACCATTTTCCCTGCTTAATCTCTTGGAATAATTCCCTCTCTCTCAGACATGAATTAAAAGTCATCCAGAGAAAAATATCTGCCCTTGTGTACTTAATTTCAGGGACTGATTAGATAACATTTGATGTGGCATAAATTCAAACCCTTAAAAAACCCTCAAAAGACAAGAACCAAGGAAAAATAAAGGTGTTCCCTCAGCTTGGAGCATACCCATATCCCACATCTATCCAAGAGAGCCAACAGTCCAAAGCTGAGGGGGAAAGAGGCTGAGATCTGTGGGGCTGGATCTGGAAGTAGGCATTTTCACACCTTAGTTCCAGTGTCTGACTCACTGCTGGAGTGAGCGATTGTCTCTCTACAAGAGGTAGCCACAAACATTTTAACCCAAATTTATATTTCTCTATTAAAGTCGTTATCTACATAATGTAGCATTTACTAATAATAATCTCAAAAGATTCCCAACCAATTCACCTAGGAACTTAAACAATACAGCTTTGGGTTAAGGGTGTGAGAGAGACGAAGCAAAGCTGACTCAAGCTGCTTCCAGTGGCTAAGCTGAGTGAAATACAATAAATACAATCAAACCTGATTTTCCCCTTGCTGCTGCACACAATATTTGCAGGCAATTACACTGGCGGCAGCAGTTTAACACACAGGAGAATATCAAGATATTTTGTGCATTATTTACACATCTAGTTATGAAATTCAGGTCATAAACTGAAAAGAAAACTAGATTTTTAAAACAATTTTGTGCTTTAAGATGCCCATTCCAGGGACAAATGGAAACAAATAAATACATTGGGGTTCTTTTCTCTGTGAACTTCCATCTCAGATGATCATTTGTACCTCTCTAGGATTAACAGCAGCTCACAGTTCCCTCCTCTATGATCATCATAGATTTTACTTCATCACTTCTACCTTATAATCCATAACCACAGATGATTTATAGCAAGTTCTTTAAAAACCCTCCAGTCTCACTGTAAGGCAGTGAGGAATCCATGTTCTCTGCTAGGTTAAGGCCACAGTCAGTCGACCTCAGAGGAATGAAATGCCACCAAGTGTCCTGGGAGAATGGAAAGACAACAGCACCTCTGGGAAAGCATGAAGAAAAAAAAATATCCATGCAGAGTTTATTTTGTTAACAAAACCTGACCATATCCCAGGTGCCTTAGAGGATACCTGAGGACCTCTCTAGCAAAAGACATGTAGGACTCAGCTGACTGGTAACCACCTGGGTACTGTGCACTCACAGCCCAGAGCTCAGATTTCACCGAGGTAAATTAAATAGAGACCTACAGCCACCACTGCCTGAAAGCTGACCAGTGACCATGGTTCAGCTGCTAGGAAACAGCCATACCTGCCCCACCTCAGCAGCAAATCAAGCCTGGAAGCTAAGCAGCCCCTCCATCTAAGAGCTCCTTCCCCTCAATAGGAACAGACACAATCTACAATGACATCTGGAAGCTTCTCTGGGTTTGTATTTGGGGGACACAGGATCCTTTGGACCTCTAGTTTGCCCTGGCCTTCTGCTCCCATGCTTTTAGGGAGCTGGAGACTGGGCTACAGCAAACACCAGACGTGAAGTGCCTCTGCAGGTCACCAACCCATCTGCAGATCTTCTCTGGTGTGGCAAATGCCAGCTCCCTGTCTGCAAAGCAAGCAAGCACAGATTTTATAAGAATTTCAGGGGGAAAGCACCTTTTCTCCCCATTACCCCCATCCTTGAAGCAACACTAAACAGCCTCTGGAGTCTGCTAATGTTGGTGTAGCAGAGTTGGCTTTGCAGGAGTACTTTTAACATCGCCACCAGAACACATTATTTTTCAGTTTTGAAGTGTTACAAGGAGAGACCTCAAAAAAAAAAAAAAAAAAAAAAAAAAAAAAGAAAAAGNAAAAAAAAAAAAAAAAAAAAAAAAAAAAAAAGTAAAGGAACAGAACGTTTACTGCCAAAGTAAAACTAAAACACCAGAAACAAACACTTTCATTTCTGGAGCCTGGGGAAGAGACAAAAGAGTTTCTCTCTCAGGGTCTCAGCAACAGAGCTGAGCAATGGATGACAGAGTAGCTCTCCAAGCCATTTGAGGAACATCCCACAGAGTCTGAAAGCAGCATTTTACAACGCTGTTTTGCAACTGGGAGAAGAATCACAGTATGATCCAGTAATCAAGGAAAGGAGTCAGATTCATAGAATATTTTTTAACCCATAATAAATTATAGTTTCCTAAACTTTATTGCGGTCACAAAGTCAGAACAAAATCTGATAAAAAAATACAATTATTGTGCACAGAAAGTCTTGAAAAATATCACTAAATACTCAGGGGGAAAACATTGAGTGCCTTTTTAATGAAAACCAAGCCCGTGGATTGCTGCTTTCTGAAAGCAGTTTGGTAAATGGTTTTGTTTTCCAATAAGCAAAACAAATACTGGAATAGGCCCATAGTCCTTTCTCTTCTCTTGCTCCAAACCTCCCCATTTTTCAAAGTGGAATAAAGGATGTCTCTCCTCCAATTTTAAAACCAGTAAATTGTTTCCAAATGTACTCTGAGCCAGAAGAGAGATAGGGCAGTAAAGGAAGGTCGGGAGGCCCTGATGTATCCTGGGGATTGCAATGAATGGACAACAAAAAGCAAAAGCAAAACCTGCTCCTGACAAACTAGATTGGGAAAGTGCCTGAAGATGGGGCTTATCATGCCCCAACTTGAAACTCCCCAAGCAAAGCACACACCCATGTCTCTACATGAAAGCAATGAGATGGGAAGGAAGCACAGTTAGGGTTTGGTGCTGCTCAAACCCCGTGCAATTACAGGCAAGAGTAAACACCTTATTCAAAGATGAGCAATCATCCCTCAAGGGAAAACCCTGGAGCTTCCAGCCCTCCCAGGAAGGTCACAAATGGGTACAGGAAACAAGCGGAGACTCGCACAAAGGGAATGAGCTAAACCTCACTGCCTGTGAGTGAGAACCTGAGCAGACAGGTCCATGTGCTCCAGCGCTGGGCACAGATTTCAGAACAAACATGTGGGAAGCTGTGGCGTCACTGATCCTTTTATTTCTGAAGCTCCAAGATTATTATTTAATCCGTCTTCCTAATACAGCAACTGCCATAAAAACTCCAGTTTGGCAAGAACACCTAATTTAATGCTCCTGACAAAGTCTTTCCTCCATGGCAGAATAGTTGGCAGCATTAAGCTGTGAGCAGATCTGTTCCTTATAAAGGCAGTGGATCCTCAAATTGTACCCAGCTCTCGTCAGCCCTCCCTTAACACGTCTACATGCCCATTACACAGGCTCCCAAACAACTCATGGCTTGAATAGTCTTTAAATCCATTTCTCACTTTCAGGGACATCCACTTAGTACAGCCAAGTTTACAGCCTTGCAGATGCTATTTCCCATTCATAAGGGCCCAACAAGGCATGAGCTGTACAGTGTCTGATCCAGGAAATTCATACTCTGAAGACTTACTCACTGGTAGCGATTGAGAACACTTCTGCAGAGCTGTGGGGGCTCCCAGGAGATGAGCATAGGGGCTCCTCTGTAGTCACATCCCTGCCACCATCCCACACACCTCTCAGAGGCAACTCTCAGCAGGCTCAGAAGTCCGTCCTCTGTGGAGGTATGAAGTTGGCAGCAGAACTGTTCCTCACAGATGTAGGGGATCATGAAAATATAGCCAAACTCTGGTCAATCCTCCATTAACACACCTACATACCCTCACACAAGCTTCAACAGACACCTTAAGAGCAGAGACGGGTAACATATGTCAGCACAAAACATCTAGGTACCAAATGCCTGAGGAAAAGTCTATTGAACTCCTTCAGCGGGCTCAGGAGGGGACAAGTGACAGCTCATTTGTTGCCATAAGTACTTGTTCCTCAGATGCCAGGGCCAGTCAATGTGAGCTAATTAATCTCCCTGAAAAAAATGAAACCATCTGGCTGCACAGCAACCACTCTTCCTGCCTGGGCTCCAAAGCCCACATGGCAGATCACGGAGGGACCATATCAAACAAGGAAGCACAGCAACTACATACTCTTTGCTACTGTCACACAGGCCAAGTAGCCACCTGGGAAGGCCAGATAGCCACCCAGCCTGCAGACATTTCCCTCCTCTGCCCACTGTCCTGCTGCATGGGAAGAGCCTCCCTTGCCCAGATACAGAGCTGGCAGCCAGGTGCCCTTGTGCCATGGTGGTCTGTGCCAGGAGGCCAGAGCTGGCCCTTTCCAGCACAGCAAGAGGAGCTGCTGCCTGAGGGTCAGCAAGATTATGCAGCTCTGATCACAAAGGGCAGGGCTGACAGTGCCAAGGTGAACAGGAGCAGCCCATCTGCCTCCAGCCCACCTACTCCTATCGATCCTTGTCTCTGAGCACTGACTTCTATTCATCTGCTGGTTTCCTGGCTGCTTGGGGAGAAGGAGTTTCCTACCCTGCAGAGCCACAGCTTGGCAGAAGTACCTGCAGCCTTCACAGCCCTGGTCATCATGAGTCCTTGGCTTTGCCCCTGTGTGGCCAAAGTCATATCCAATCCCCAAGGCAAGGTGCCAGGATCAGGCTCACAATAATGATGGATAATTACCAATAATCACTCGAGCTGCTCCCCACCTCCCACCACTGCTATGAGCAGAAAAACCAGTGGAGGAAACAAGCCTTTCCTGGCAATGCCCCAGCTAAATTGAATCAGCAACAAGTTTTGAAGGATGTTCAGATTGGTGGCCACTAAGGGACCTCCAGAAATGCTACTGCTTCCCTTACATTGCTGTGTATATCCACTATCCAAAATTTTCACATATTGGTCACATGAACAACATTCAGGGTAGTAATGAGACAATCCAACCCATGGTTCACTACTAACATGGCATTTGGTAAAAGATTTTCCCTCACTAACCAAAGTGCAGCCCATCACCAAAGCAGGAGCAGAGTTTTTCTTTATCAACGTTTTTTAGATTACAAATGAAGGCAAAACCAAAGTGAGCATACTAAGAAACCAACACATGTAAACTACAAAAATTCCCTGAAGGAACCACAAACCATAATCCATGAAAATCTGGTAGGAAAACTAGAGCTGCACCATACTTCTTCCATGGCAGCTGCCTGGAGAGCCTCATATGTATGGTTTGCAAAGGTCTTCCCCCAAAACAGGAGGTTTCAGTTTTTAACAAAGAACAGAGTCAAACTCAGCTCAAGTAGGTAGAAACAGGCAGAGCTTTGTTTCAAGCATGTCCCAGTTGCTCAGTGCAGTACAACTGCAAGAACTAGGAAGAGGGAGGGGGGAGGAAAAGGCTTTGTGGTTAATTATGAGTGTGCTAACATGGTGAGAAATAAGGCAGTGAGGATGGCAGAGATAATTACTCTATGAGCTGCATTTCCCTTTTGGACAGGAGATAATGAGACATCCTTTGCTATGCAGAGGAGTCTCCTAGCAGAGGAAACCAAAGGGCAAGCAAGGTGCAGCTGCAAAAACCCACTGTCTCCTCACCAGTGCTGGCAAACAGGGCCAAGCATTCCTAGCAAAGGGGGAACAGAAAAAAATTACCCAACTCTGGGCAACTAAAGTAGTTTTTCCTTCTCCTTGGGTACTCCTCATGATCCCCAGCTTGTGCAACTGCCCCAGGTTCCCCCAGATGCCATAGATGCATCCTGCTTGGCCAGGACCTTGGCTCAGGGAGAGGTACAGAAGGGACAGGTGCACTCTACTCACTTCTTGAAGCCTGGGCAGGCAGAAATGAGCTACTTGGGCTGGGAAGCCCCAGAAGACTCCAGTGAAATGCATGGAATATCACAAAGCTGTTTGAAAAGAGCCACGGCACAGCAGCCTACAGCCAGGCACAGATTATCCTAAATCCCTTGGTTTCAGTGAGCCAGGGACCACCCCATACCTGTCCCCTCCAAGAGAAAACTGATTATCAGTACTCAAGCCCCCAGGAGCACTTCCAAGTACTGCAACCTTGTAAGGTCTCAAAAGCATTCAGCTGCCCAGGGAAAAGGCTCAGTGTGAGAACTTTAAAACAAACCTCCAAAGCTATGTGAGAAAAATCATCATTGGGTACATGGTTACTCCAGGCAGTGGGGGTGGAGAAGCCTCCTTTTGCTCAGAAATGGGGACAGAAAGCTTTGCTGGTGTGTTGCCTTGCAAGTCTGAGTTAGTCCTGGAGCTGACAGGGCAGTGGGATGGAGTTTCCTCTTGTTTATTTACATCTTGAGTCCACCTCAGCACCTCCTCCCCAGGAGCTCCTTTGCTGATCACTAAAAGTTTCAGTTAATGACGCTATTTTTAGCACCCACAGCTGGGAGAAGCTAAACCTTTTAACAAAGCCTCTTCAACACTGTAACGAGCACATTATTGCTGAGGGGGAGGGAAGAAAAAAGCTGGGGGTTAGCCTGTATCTAGGTCAGCATCAATCTCTCTCTGTCACCTACAGTCTTGTTTTATGGGAAGCATGTGGATAACAAATGGTGATTACAGAAAGTGAAGGGGAAGAGGCAATCCTGAGAAATTTATAGATAGGAGAGAATTCACATTAATAGCAGATAATACAGAGCTGCAAAACTGTTATAAAAAAGGCATTAGAAAAAGCTCTATAATTGGGGTTATTAGACACAACTACACCAGGGTGGGTTTTTTTTTCCATTCTGGGTACATGTCACAGTGATGTATGTCAATTTTGATCGTGATAATAACAGTAAAATATCCGTGTTAAAGCCAAGTACATTAACTTCTATATTGGTGTAATTTACTGCGTTATGAGTTCCCATCATTCAGGAGCCAGACAAAATGCTCTCCTTACGATGTCGATAACTGTGCACACATTTTACAGGAAGAAGTGTTTCTTTAAATATCTATCATATGTTAACGAATTCTTTTAACTTTCCATTACTCTTGTCAGAAAAGACAGGGAACAAGAGAAAGGGGTAAGCTATTCATACTGCTAACATAGATCATGGGCTGGATTTGCCATTGCCCTGTGTCTGTCTCATGCACAGCTGCTTTTCCAGCCAAACATATGAGAGATTAGTTTGCTATATGGGAAGGTGCAGAATGGACTGGACAGTAGCCATTATTTTTTTAAAATACGCATGCATCAATATGATATTGAAGGAAACATTAGGCATTACTCACTTGCCAACAAAAATAGTAAAGAAAAAGAATTCTCCTGATTTACAAGTGTGGTTCAATAACAGGAAGGTGGAGAACCTGTCTCTCAAAGTTGAAGGGATGCTGTACCTGGGTAGGTGCTTAGAGTTATAAATAGAACAAGCCAAACCTCAATCCTTTTCTGTCTGTTCTCCATTGCAGGAGCCAAATGACTGCTAAAGGACCCACAAACCTGGTCATTCGCAGGCTGTAAGTAGAAATTGCAGAGGCATCAACAACACAAGTGCTAGGTGAGGCTTGGGCTCCCTGAGGAAGCAGGGAGGAGGCTGCTGATGGCTGAGCCTTTGGCTCCAGTCACTGCAGAGCTGCAGTCTGTTCTCAGGCTGCCTCCCCAGGCACCTCTGCACCCTAGGGCAGGTCACTCCTTTGACTACTCTTTCCAAAAAGTGAACGCCTCCAGCTAAAGCCTGAGATTGTACAGGGACAAGCACAATGAAGCCTCGAGGGACTGCAGCAAGAATCCTTCCTTGCTTCAAGATAAACTCGTTCTGAGACAGTGTGGAGCTGTAAGGCAAACCAAACTACCTGTACCTAGGGCAAAAGCATCCTTAGAGAATCTACTTCAACACTGCATGGAAGAGGACTTGATACTGCTGTGATACCAAAAATGGGGTGTGCATTCAGAGGCTGAGCTAGAGCAAGTTTTAATGCTTTCAAAAAATCACATAAGAAAATGTTCCTTCTTCCTGCAGTACGGACTATACAATACAAAGCAATGACTCCCAGTTACTTCTAGCCAAGAGGCCCTGTCCATAACAGCAATAAGACCTCTCAGCTCCCTCCAGCTGCTGTATTCCTGAAGGCCAAGGTCTGCAGGGCTCTGAATGTGAAGGTAGTTCACACTCAGTTTGGCTCATGAAATCAATCAGTTCACTTTCAGGATCAGGCACTGAGAAATGCAATCAGCTCCCCCAAGCTGCACTTTCAAATTGCAAATTACAGATTAGCTTCAATGTTAAGAAAGAATTCAATTACTCCAGCTTTTTTCCAAAACAAAACACTGCAGTGAGGCATTACTGAACACCATCCCACCCAAATGGAATTTGATATTTCATTCAAGCCCAAACATTTTGCTTCCACATGTGCAGCTTAATTGCATGTGCAGATTAATTGAGGATTCTACCATTTATGCCCCACTATGTGCTGGTCTGGGGTTTTATCTCTTAACACTAATGGCATTTGACCAACAGGACTCTAACCTACACACATGCAAAAGGCTTTAGCTGATGCCTTGGAAGTGAGACAAGGCAACCTGGAGAATTCTCTCCTTCCTTCACCTCTGAACTCGATGACCTCACACCTACAGAAGACCCTGCCTTTCTTTCGTTGTTCCTCACTGTGTGAGCCACACTCTGCTCTTCTGTGCAGCCTGGACAGTTCCCTCTCTAAGTGGTCAGGAGGTCTCTGTGCTGGCTTTCCTGGTGTCATCCACCCTGGCACCCAACCTATCCACAGATAACCTGCCACCTCCCTGCCCTCTACTGTTGCTTTCACAATGGCTTGTCTGCTGAGAAAATATTTGCTTTGCATTTGAGAAAAGGTCATTGACTGGTGGTTTAAACCACTCTCCCCCGGGACAACAGGAATGGGAGTCAGACTCTAAAAGAGAAAATCAGCCTGGAGTCTTTTTCCTCCTCCCTTGCTTCCTCCCACATCCCATTCAGATGGCATGAAAAGGCTGTCAGTGGCTCCAAGCTCAAAGAAAGGAGGACATATTTCATGTCCCTCATGAAATCCACCTCCATTGGTCCCTTGTTCAGCAGGAAGCAGGGCTTGCCCTAATTAAAACCAAGGTGGGTAACAAAACAGAAACATTCATTTCCTGTAGCACCACTGGGCTGGCAGGAGCAGTTCCCTGTCTTCAGCATTCTTTCTGAGGACAGTCCTCCAAGTAAACACATCATCTGGAGCAGGAACCAGTTCCATTTGCCTCTCCTTGCCTTTGAAATACATTTTGTCAGGTGTGCTCTTTATCCCCAGCTGTAGAAGCAGAGACACAAGAGCACATCAGCTGCACCACAGTGCTGTAGCACAGCCTGGGACATGGAACAAATTTGGCCACACAACACCAGGTCACAGGAAGCAATGCACTTTCCTGTGCACAACACAGTGGTTTGTATCAATGTCAAGTTCACTTTTTACCAGGAACTCGGAGGTTCCTGTGTGGTTTATGTACATAAAGAACAGAAGGGCATAAACACTCTATAATTTCAATGAAAAAAAAATCTCCCACTCAAATGAAAGGAACAATAAAATTAACAAACTATATAATTACAATCCCAGAGTACACATCCTTCTCTTCAAAATACCCCCAGTACAGTGACCAGCCACACAGAAAACCTGTGTCCTGCAAATTAAACCACCTGAGTAACACCAAGCCTAATTCAAAGGCCATTAAACAGAATGTGAACCTGGATGTTGGTTTCAGTAGCTTTGGACCAATCCACTCCAGCTCATGAAAAGTTTCACCACTCCTTTCCTTGCATCTGTCCATTCAGAGCAGCAACAGCTGTTTACCATGGGCAGTGGTTGGAAAGAATAAACATACCAGGGAGGAAGGTGACTGAAGGAATATATGCTTGGGGAAAGGATTAGGAGGACAGAAGTGGAATTTTAACAAGGATGAAGATTGCTGGTATATAGTTCCCTCCTGGCTTTAAATAACTTAGCTCCCATGCTGTAACAACACAGATTCAGCCTGTGCAGCTCTTCCTGCCTCAGATCCAAAAGATGAGGTTTCACAAGACGGTTGGTTCAAACTAAGACCTCATTTCACTTCACTCTGGATCCTATCCCCTGCTCCCCAAAGCAGAGCCTCCCTCTTCCCCTGGGCCAATTGCAACATTCGTGCAATCCTCTGGGGACCTGCTCCATCTCAAAGAGCCAGCAGCAAATAGCCTGTCAGGGAAAGAAGTTGTAGTTTTTGGCTGAGTGTGAGCAAAGCAATTTCACAGACAGGTAGGTGAGTAAACAAGTTGTTTGCTTTTTGCAAGGTAAAGCAAAGTTCTGCAGAAAGTACCAAACTTCTTTCATTCACCTCTAGAATCATCCTGCCTGCCTGCTGCTTGCAGAGGGTTTTGCCACACTTAAGGAAGGGATACTATAGATAACAATCTGCACTTCAAATACAAACAGAAAGAAATTGTAGCTGTCTTAGGACTTGAAATCACTTTGACACCTTCATGATTATCCAACATGATGTTTCAGGCAGGTCATATTCCCTGCCCAGTGCTCACCAGTTTCTCCTTCCAAGAGGCTCCCAGTCACCAATTCCTTTCTGTAGAGCACTTACCAGCACTTTGGGGGAACCACACCATTGCCTGGCAAGGCTCCCACTATGTTTTGTTTGCAGCCAGCTCAGTAGTACAGGAGAAGGATGAAAAGGTGGGGTCACTTTATCCCTCGGCCTGCAAGACAAAATGGTCTGGGTGTGCAGAGAAAGGGCAGACAGGGAAGTTGCCATAATTAAAATTCTGAGAAAACAGAGTTGCCACTACATAATTTATTGCAAGGTAGAGCCCTCTTAGACAGTTGTCTCTGGGCAATGAGAGCACATGGATACAGGAAGGGAAGTACTTGGCCCTTGCTTTGCTTCAGTTCCCTAATCCAGCACAAATGTATTTGGGGATTTATGGGTTTTTGGAAGCTTCCAGCAAAGCTCAGGGCCCGTTCCTTGGGTTATTGTTTTACCATCTGCTTCTCTTCATTTTATTCCACCACAGAGGCCCCATCGTGGGACACAAGAATGTGACCGGAACAATAGGCAGAGCTTGCAGCCTCCAGGACTGCAGCGAGGGCAGAGCCGCCATTGCAGGATGGGAGCCAGCAGCTTCTATATTTAGCCCTTTCTTGCTCATTCCAGATCACATTCTAACCACGGACTCAAGAAGTCAGGAGGCTTTCACCAGACCACTGTCCCTAAGCATTGCACATCCAGCAGGGCCCCCTGAACATAAACCATTCATTTCCCTTCTAATAAATGCCAACAGGAAGACTTCCTGCTCCCCACTCCTTTCCAGATCGCTAGTTTGACAGACTTATTTTCTTCATTTAAGCAAGCTAAACAAAACCATCTTCTCCTCTGCAAGGCTGGCAGCCTTGGAGCAGCCCCAGGACTCCAGACCTTGGACAGCATGGCACTGCCTGTCAGAGCAGGGTCCTGGGAAGAGGCAGAAATGGGTGAGCTCTTTTCCCCCATGTCTGAGCCTGTGTTAAACTCACCAATCCACAGAGACTTGCCCAAGCCAACACCCCAACATCTGATGGTAGGGCAGGTGGGGGACAACCAGGTCTGAGCACCCATATGGCCTCAATTACCACCACAGCAAGTGCATACACCTCTCAGACTCAGATGAGAGGGGCCTGCTGAGCAAAAGCTCAGGTGTTGTTGCAAAGTCAACCCTTTCATGTCCAAAGGTACCTCTCTATCCCTCTGAAGGCCCTGCAGGGAGCCCAGCTGACTGTGACACTGACCACAATGCCATTTAGCACGTACCTGAATTATATCATCAAGTGAGGGGATCCCATAGAGCAAGAGGAAAACCTGTCATATTTCCAGAAACACTTACCTAAAAGCTGTGTCACTTGAAAACAGCTTGGCTATAGACAAGTTCTCTTTCTGCCACTTTCACAAGGGTTGTAGGTTAGGACAACTCTGCACTTTGTTTCTCCAGTCCTACCAAAGTTCTCTCAAAGGCTGCTGGTGCCCCAGTGAGAGGCTTGAGCACACAGGTGGCCTCCTGGGAACCTTGCTGCCATCCATATTACTCCTCCTGTTTACCCAGTGTGTTTTCCCACCCTGCCTTTTCTCCTGTTGGTATTCCTACCACTACCATTTCCCCATTCCTTCTAAAAGCACTGTAAGAGGTTGTATGGAGAAGGCTGAAGCTGGATGGGATGCAAGAACAGAGTTGTTTTCACTTTAATGTCTGTCCCTGGAAAATTAGTGGTACCTAGCAGTGTGCAAGCACAGACTAAGAAATTACATCTTCTGGTCATATCTCAAACCATGCCACTAATTTACTTTGTAGCCTCAAACTCGTGGCAGGTTAAATTTCCCTCCCTGAGGTATTTGCTTCTGAGGGCTGCTCTGAAGTAGGGATGCCCAACAAGCGTTTGGAGAGACATGGACAAAACCAGCATAGTTAGGAGGGTGAGCAGTCTGTCTTTCTGCAGCTTAGGATCCACTGAACACCTTTGCAGTGCCAGCACTGGCATGTCAGCTGCCTTCATCTGTCACACAAATCCCTTCTCCTTTACTTCTTTTATGTTCTGGAGCCTGGCTTCTCTCTGCTCATGCGAGGAGGCAGTGCCCAGTCAGCTCTCTGAACAACTACCACATGCCAGCAAGCTGTAAATGAGCCCTGTGTGCCCAGTCAGTCTGAAAAGAAGAGAACACTTTCTATCTGGCATTCCTGCAGGTCTTGAGACAGCAGTTATTTGTCCAAGGTAGACAAGAGAAAGGAACTGGAATTTCCAGTGGAAGAAGCTGACAGAGAGAAGCATTAGCAGCACTTGAGGCTTTGCTTGGCCCACAAAAGTCCTGAATAAAAAAACCCCATGCTGCTCCATTTTATAGCCAAAACTTTCCCTTACATCTTCCCTTCCCTCCCAGATTTGCCTCCCTGGAACACATGAAATGAAGCTCAGACCCTTTGGAAGCTTTAGCTTTTAACCACAAAGGCTATGAGTTTTTACAGCCTCAAAACCAGAGCTGTGCTCAGGCAGAAAGCCTTAAGAGTGAGAGAGGATACTGCCATGGAGAGAACAGATCCAGCCAAGGAGAGACCTGAGGCACACACAGGTAACAGAGAGTTTCCAGGAGGTCAGAGAACAGTTCAAGGTAGGACTGGAAAATTATCTGAAACTTTGATAAATCCTATACACAAGGATGCTTTTCCAGAATATCAAACATTGAACTTACACCACCTTTCTCAGAGCAGGGGCCATTCACAACCCATCAACTGGACCCAGACTATTTTTACATGCTCCCTTCCCTGTGTGACTGAAACACCCTGAAGTGTTGCCCTGCATTTATAACAGGCCTTTACCAGTCTCATACCAACTTTTCATTCTCAGAGTTCTTCCTCTCTCCTCATCCTGTCTTCCTCCCATTCATTTAGAAGAAATAGGAATAACAAAATTGTTCTCCTGGAAGTCAGATTAGTGTATCTCCCTGCAGGCACAAGCATATACCTCCTTTCAGGGAGCCACAGAACAATCGTGATCCTTTCTGGATGCCAAGGAGAGAGTCTGGGTCCTCAGCCCTGCTGTTCCACCAGCCTCAGACACCCCAAGGAAATCACTTCTTTCCCAAAAGCACAGCTGGGTACCAAGGCCCAGTGGCAGAGCCACTTTCCAGCTGGGTGGGAGGAACAAGAGAATAAAGACAAGCATGCAGCAGGGCAGGAGGTGGCTGAGCAGAGCCTCACAGAGCACAGAGAATAACAAGCAGATGTACAATACCAGAAGATTTAACAGAATAGAGATTATAGAGAACTTTACAGATAAGTTCAATCAATGCATATGCACAAAGATTTGTGGTCAACAGTGCAATTCTATCCCCAGCTGAATGATCCACTGGGTACACATGTTCAAACGTGCACAACACTTACTGCTCAACTAAAACTCTGTTCCCATAAAGCCACACAGACTCCCTTGGGCAGAGGCCAAGCAGTTAAATAAAAAAGTCTATCCAGAGTGAGAACTCTTCGGAGACATTCCAGCATCTGGAAAGAGGAGGGGGTCTTACTCTGAGAACTCTTGGAGAGCCCGACCTTCTGTGGTTAAATACGTGCCTCATCCAATGTGAATTCCTGGGGAACAGCCTCACATCATTCCCACCGCCTTGTGCAGCAGGACCTGCAGTGAGCAAATGGGCCTGATTCTGCTCCTCTCTCCAGACAAGAGCATTCAGCCAGAGCCCAAGATGGGATGGCAGCTGGCCATTCAGTATTTGCTTTTTAGTGAGGCCAGACTCACAGCATTGCTGGTGACAAACAAAAGCCATTGCTGTTAGTGTGGGCTTCTTCACTTCCTTTTATTATATCCCCACCCATGGCATGTAAATAAAGCTGCAGTCAACTTCCTCCAAACACTGGGGCACTGAAGATTGTACAGAGCATCAGGAGGGAGCACAGCCACAGCCAAGCCTGAGGGCACTACCTCCTTCCACCATTCCCTGAAGAGACCAGGCACTCCCAACAACAGAAAAAAAAACACTTAGAGCAAAAAAAAAGACCACGGGACTCTGCTCTCAACAGGCCTTTGATATGTGAGCTGGTCTAGGACAGCAGTGGTCAGAAGAAATTAAACTGGATGTAGGACTTGGCTCCCTTCAGAGACTTGCCCCAGGAGGCTGTGTTCTGGTAAAGCATAGCATTGGAGGTGGCTGCATAAAGCCTCTGTATTTCATAGTCACATGAGGTCTTTCTCCTGCTGGGCTTCCAAGAGCTCAGCTAGGTTAGAGGGACCACCCATATGCATGCAGTTGCAAGAGAGTGACCTTGGAGAGATACAGCCCAGGAGAAATTAACACATTCACTGGGAGCTCTCATCCCATTCCCTTCCTGCCAAGGGACACAGGCAACATGCAGGAGTACTTAGCCAACATCAGAGCTCTGAGCCCTGTTCTTTCACTCAAGGCTGGCCTGAGCAAGTTTTGATACCCTCAGCTCTCTTTGACATGGCAAACCAGAAAGAAAACCACTTTTCTATAAGCTAGAGAAGAGGCCAAACCCCACTGCCTCAAAGCTCAGTGCACATCATCAGTCAGTATCCCTTGAGAGGGGCCCCAGAGGCAGCTCAGCCTAAGGAGTCATCATCCCAGTAGAAAGTTCCAGAGAAACAGGATGAGAAAAGACAACAGGGCACAGCTCTCATCCCTGTAGGACAGCATACAGCTAGACACAGGCAGCCAATGCACCAAGTGTTATTCAGCATGAACAAAAAAAGCTCTTTCCAGCCTCTGCCTCACAGCTGCTCATCTGTATTCCAACCCTTGGACCCTGACAACCCTTCTGGCTGAAAGAAATGGAGGACATAATTTCATCTGCTCCCTCCTATCACTCTCCTGTTCCAACATCCTTAGCCCACCCATCCCCACTCACTAGAAAGCTGTTTGTCTCCTTCACAGGGTCACCTCCCTGCAAAAGATGAACCTCTCATCTGGACACCGAGTTTCCTGGATGTTATCTGACCAGGCCGGGGAAGGAGGAAAGAAAGGTCTTCCTCCAGAACACAGAGATGGAATTGGTTGAAACAGCTCCAATCAATTGGGCTGCAGTATCTGAGATGGTATTTTGATTCCAGCCCTAAAGCAAGAGACAGCACAAGGCCAGGCGAGGGCAGATTACATGATCCCTCAAAGCCGCCTTTCAGTGCAGCACAACATGTCCTCTGTGCTGTTAGAGGGCTTTTTTGGACTGAATAACACTCCACAGTTCTTGATTCCTACCTCAGGGCAGCAACAGCATCTCTTCTGCCCATCTTTCTCCAGGGAGAAGATTAAATAGCAGAGATGAATCAAAATGCAGTCAATCAGGCCAGGCAATCTGCCAAAGCAGGAAAAAGGAAGGGAGGGAGCAGAAAAGGTACCTCCATAGTGAAGTGACCTGTTTTAATGCTGCTGCTGAACACCAAGCTGCTGGATGTCTCCAAGGCTCCAAGAGACAGGAAGAGAACACAGAAGTGGGAACTTTTCTCCTACCCTGGAGGATGGGGACGAGCACATAACACTTCTCAAGCATCAGCTACACTCGAGGAAAGGGGCATACTCCGCTGGAGGAGCTGAAGACACAGTACAAAGCTACTCCAGCCTGGGTCTGGAAGCTCAGACTGGCAATGACCTAGAGAGGAGAATGAGGTTCAAATGTGCACTACTTCAGGAACTAAGGAAAATGCACTCCTCAGCCCAAGGGACTGCACAGCTCTAAGGCCCTCTGGAAAATCCCAGCCCACAAGACCCTCTCTGAGCAGAGGTACAAAGGTCAGGCCTCCAGACCCTCCTGGGCCTTGATGGGTATCTGCATACAGAGCATTTCCACTTTCCAGCAGCAGTAACATAGCTGGAGCCAGCTCCTTTGGCCACAAAAGCACAAGCTGCTGGGGTTGGAAGCAAGGGAAGTGGCTCTCCGTATTTTAGCCACATTAGGCCAAAGACAGATGGAATCTGGGAACAATTCACATTGTGCTACCACATCAGAGTCCTGCTCTGAACCAGAGCTCTGCTGTGCCACAGTGCTTTGCACAGACACACAGAGAAGGCTTTCCTCTTCCAACAGCATCTGCCTGCACTGGCCATCTGGATAACCTGCAAGCCACAGCAACCACTTGGCAGGAGGACACTGCCAGCACTGCACGAGCAGGCTGAGTTCAGAAAGCCCTGCAAAGTCTTGTCAAGAGGGCCTGAAAACCTGACCACCACCTGAGAAACCCTGTGCCGTCAGGGTGCAAGGCCAGGGAGCACAAGTCAGAGTTCTCAGAAACAGATTGTTCACATATCACACACATCTTCAAGTCAGGCAGCAGCAGGTAAACCACAGCAGAAGGGGAGATGGGAAAGCAAAGCAGAGAAGCACCAGAAACTCTGACGGAAGGATAGAAAAACCCCACCAAGAATGGAGAAACAAGCTGTGGTCTCTGAAAGACGTACTTGCACTCACACACAGGCAGTTTCTTGGACTGTTTATCAAGTTCAGGAAGGAAGAGGGATCAGTCTGCCAGAAAGATCAGAGATGCTGGGGCTGTCATATGATGCTCCCTCTAAGAAACAAAACCCACAGAGTGTGCATACACAGACAGAGAGGAAGCTACAAGGAAAGCCTTGAAAACAGCAGAGGAAACCCTAACCCCACCCCAGAAGTCCTACCTTTAACTAACCCCCCTCCCAAAAGCTAAAGAAAAGGACAGCCAAACCTGCATTATTTTTGTACTCCCCTGTCCCCTCCTGCCCTATCAACACAGCAATTGGACAAATAATTTCTTAGCCTGGCTATGTCAAGGACAGGAGGCTCTGCCCAGTCCCAAGTCTCTAAGGGTGCTCAGCTGCATTTGGAAGAAACGCAGACGTGCCAAATAATCCTTTCTTGTTCCCAGGAGCTTTGAGTTCAGCTTGTATAAAAATCAGTAGAGTCAATAACGCTACTGGCTGTGGACCCAGCTAGAAATGAAAGATTTGGCCAGCAAAATGATTGTAACCTGGCTGAGGCAAGAGAGTTTGCCTCCTACCCTGTCAGTAAAGCCCCGTGCAAGCTCCTCATACAACCCTACTCCGTTTACAACCACTGCAGAGCACAGGAAGAAAACCCTCAGTGGGTGAAGAGGACATTGGGGCATGGCTGAGACTCCCATGCTTGCAAATGCAAGGACACCCAGGCAGGGGGGCCAGAGTGGGAAACACATCACAGGAGCCACACAGCATCAGATGCTCTCCTGCTCTGGTTTTCAACCACTCACACATGAAGCCCAGATGGTTTCCAGAGTGAGGGAGAAGGGTGTGCTGCTTACACAAGCAATGCCATATTTCAGTAAATATCATATGCCATCCAGACATTCTGGACTGGATCCAATTTCCATTAGGCTTTGCTCAACTGGGGACCTGGCTCCTCCAGCAGACAGCAAACTCCATTCGTGCTAATGCATGTCTAAGGCAGATCTGTCTCAGGCAGACACACATTTTTACCAGATGATCCTTGTTACACCTGGCATGAAGAGAGGATTTCCAATGTTCAGTCAATCAACCTCTGCTTCCAGCCTCAGGTCAGACAGAAGTGAGTTAACTCTTCCTCACCAGCTCAGTGTAGGAATGTGCAGGCCTCAGCAACCTGCAGCTCCCACTTGCCTCTCTGGCGATCCTGAGTCTTCTCAGGCTCCTTTGGGAGCTTCACGTCAATGTCCCGTGGGTACCTGCAGTGCTGGGAAATACCTACTCTATTTGTTTGATAACTATCACAAAAGACACAACACAGTTGGCAGTGCCTGGAGATAAGGTGTGAAAGTCTCTTTGTAATGTCAGACAGAAAAGAGTATCTTGAGTTCTTTCCTTAGGTCCTTTTCAAATGATAATTATTAAACTTGTCTCTAAACTACTGAGGAAGAGCAGAAGTAGGAAGTATTTCAGCAACCCCCTATTTAACATGTTAAGTTTAAGGAAATGAGGACATTCTCCAGTGTATGCATAGTCCCAGGCACAGACTTTTCCTTGATACAAAACTCTAAACACAATTTTAAAAGATAGTCTCCCTAGTCCTGATTACTGCTTTGCTGCACTAGGATGATGCAGATATCTGGATACAAACCCTGTCTAACAGCCTATTTGGCTTCAGGATCCTATACTTGCCAAGGGAATGAGGTCTCATCCAAGGCATTCTTGCAAGCACTCACCTTTTCAGGGCACAGTACTCCAAAGACATGCATCCCTCAATCTGCCAATGAGCAAATGTGACCATGAAAGAACAGCAACAGTGGAAATCAACACAACAAGGCAGGAATCATTCCCCAAAAGAACAAATGTCTGTTTTTTCTGACCACAACTTCATTGTCTGCTTCTCTTTCAGAAAGTACAGAACATACTCCAGGCAGCTTTAAAAATCAACTTCCTTTTAAAAATCAAGCAAAATTCTTGAACAGCAGAACATTCTTGGCAGAGGGACTGTAGATGTCTGGCTCACTGGCAATGATGACAAAAGCAGGGCTCTCCTCCTACAGCCCATATGCACGAGACACACCGGAATGGACAACACCTTTGTAGAAGCCAAACCAGAGACCCAAGAGCTTTTTTGGTGTTTCTTTTGGACAGCGAAGCCAAAAAACGCACATATTCATAAGCCAGGATGGCATGGGTTTAATGGGAAAACCAGCAACAAGTTTTGTTCCACTCAAGCTCTGAGTTCAGTTGGGGTTTGCCAGCATTAACACACTGGTCACCACACTTGAGCTGCAGTGGCTGCGCAGCCACGTCCTCCCCGCACACACCAGGGCCAAAGCAGGAGGTGGGTACTGTTAAGCCACAGCAAATGGCACTGCTGAAGCTGTTCTTGCCCTCTTAAGGGGCAAGAGCCACTCTAGCTCATTTCTTTGCTCTTCTGTGGCTTCCTAGCCCATGGCTGAGAGCCTTTCCTCTCCCCAGGCCTCCCAGACCCTGTGTTCTGGAAAACTGTACTGCCTTCTCCCTTGTGTTGCATCCAAGCTCCCAAACAAAAGGAGATGTGTCATTCAGAGCAAAGTCTCAAATAAACTTTTCTCTCTGTGAGCAAAGGATTTTATTTAAAATACCCAAACCAGATATCTAACATATAAAGCAGTTCTCAAAGATCAGAGTTCCAGGCATGTTAGGCTCAGCCCAGGAGCACAGGCCTCTGTGAACCCTGGTTTTAGCTGTTACACTGCTGATAATACATGACCATTCCTTAACAACAGAGGAATGAAGCAAAAACAACCTTTTAAATCAGCCCAGCTAGTGACATATTCCTCAAAAATTCTGACAAGTTGTAACTGTTTTAAAGCACATATACCAGCATGGTGCAGGGCATCTCTCCAGTTACTTCCATGGCTTCCTTAGCATTCTGGAAGAGGGTGCTGGCCTTGTTCAGACACTTTGCTACATCCTTTTTCAAGCTCTGAGTGTCTGTGTGTGTCTCTCACGACTACCCCTTCTGTGGGACTCATGCTGTAAATCTTGGTATTGCTACAGCAATTTCCCAGTCTAATCACATGCCTTGTTGCATTACCACAGCAGTGATAGCTGGTTGAACCACACACCACATCCTTGCAATTGTTTCTATTACTCACAATTGACTTATTTATTAAATTTCAGCTTGTCCAGCCTTGCCAGGAGATGAGCAAGAGCCCTGTCACCCCTTCTTGCTGTTGATCAGAGTGGCAGAAGGCAGGTGAGTAGACTGAGAGTCTGACTGTGAAACAGTCCCAGCAATTTTGCAAGTTCATGCTTTCTCCAGCAGTCAAGCTCCCTTGTATCTACACACCAGGGCTGAGTCCTGGGAAGCAAAACCTTGAGTTGCAACAGAAATCAGAAGGGAAAGTAGATGCAAACGAACACAGAATTAATTTGGGAATTTAGAGTAGGCAGGTATTTCCACAGACTTGCTTGTGGCATGGCACCAGATGCAGTGCACACACCAACCCTTACTTGCAGATGTACCTAAGAGCCATCCATAACAGCAAAGTGAAGTGCCTCTGCATGCAAGGAACTTCTGTTGTGGGGGATTTCCTAGGCTTGGAACAAACAGCCTGATAGCTCCCAGCTGCTTGAGAGGCCCAACCCACCATCTTGTGCCTCACAAACACTCCTCTGACAAAAGACTTTGACTCCTTGCTTTCAAAGGGGAGCAAACAGAAGGCAAGTTCAGACAAGGCTCATGGCTGCTTGCCCAGCCAGGCCTCGGCTAGTCCTTCATAGTAAATATTTGTTCTTAATTACACTGTCGTTTGCCCCGGGAGCTTGCCTGCAATCTGTAGGAGGGAGGGGGATTATGTTGTTGATAGGTAAATAATAGCTCTTTCATCCAGAGAACCCAGTGCATTTTCCAGAGATGAAAGCCTCCTGAATGTTTCCCCATAGGTTAGGGTAAGGATTTTAAATCTTTGTCCCACTCAAGGACATGCCAAAAACTCCCACATTCAGTTCAGAGAGAGTGAGCTTGGAGCTCCACTGTGACAGCTCCCTCTCCAGCCTTGCTGTGAGCTGGAGTCAAGTGGGAGAGGCTCAGCTCTGGCAGCGTGGGTTAGGCAGGGTCTGGTCAGCCATTGGAATGTGACGGGAGGACAGAGTCTGCTGCTGACCAGCAGCACCCAGCACATGCTGCTCTCCATGTTCTGTCATGTCTGCTCATCACCCTGAAGCCAGGAATGAACTCCATCCCTCCTGTCCCCAGGTCCTGCTTCTGCCTAGCACACAGCCATGCTGCTTCCTGCCCAGCTCCTGTCTGGAGAGCTCCCAAGGAAGGGCGAGGCACTGTCCAAGCACAGAGCAGCCATGTGAAGCAATCCCACAGACAACATGTGGGAAGCAGCCATTTCTCACTCTCCACAAAAGCCAGCAAGTGCAAGTTTTGATCTTCCGGCACTCAGCTTCCAAAACATCAAAATTACAAATATTTATCAGCAGGACTAAGGGAAATGTAAGCGAGACAGCAGACCTCTGCTCTGTCTGAGGAGGAAGTGAGAAGTGACTTCCTCCCACCCACCATGAGAAAACCTCTCTGACCTCTGGGAGGCAAGGAGTGGAGCATTCCCCCTCTCCCCAAGCTAATGTCACTGCCAAAGCATCCAGCAGCTCAGAGTCAAGCTAACTTCAACTGCACATTACCCATTTCTTCCATAAAGAGGAAAACCAAACAAAAACAGCAACAAGAAAACCACCACAGGCAATCAAAACTGGTATCTAACCATGCTACAGCTCCTGCATTCCTAATCCCATCCTCAACACTGAGCCAAGCACAGAGCACAGAGGATAAATGCTTGTGAACACCAGAAATGAAAGGAGCCTTCAAAGGCTCTGAACTTTTAGGGGAGAGCCTGACACACAGAAGTCTGACACTATAATATTTAAAAATCTAAGATAAACTGCACTCCTTTCCTCCCACATTCAGCCCATCATTCACAAATTTTTTTGCAAGTCCCAGCCAGGCAGGAGCAATTGCAGGGCTGATACTGCACTTCTCATGCTCAGGAAAGCAACACAAACCCTTCAGCACCACCTCTGCTCTCTTGCCCTCCTTGTTTTATCATGTACAAGCAGATTTGCCAGGCTCAGATTTGTTCCTCCTTCTAAACATCATCCAGGCCTTTTATTTTTCTTTGCTCTAAATTCTGCTTAAAAGAAAAATATATTGTCATTCTCTGCTCCCAGCTGTAAAGGGCTGACCTGAAATCTGTTGCCAGCATGCAATAAATATTTGCACAGTTCCATTGTAACTTCATTCATCTCTCTCTACTGCAAAACTTGAATCATTTAGCATTTTCCCCCTCTTACCCAAGGGCTTCAAGTTCCTAGACAGAAATTTATTGAAACCTCTGAAAATCCCCAGTCCAATATCCTCTGTTAACACCCCCGTATTGAGCTGGAGTTTTTCAGCTTGACCCATGTATGAAATCATCTGTGATGAGAGCAGCAGAAAAGAGAAAGATTTGCTCCATGCATCCTTCCCTCTACAGGAATACCCCCACAGCTGGGGGACAGCCAGTCCCAGGCCTCACACCTGGACTTTTACACAAGCCCCAACACCATGAGAGTTCAGACAAATGGTTCACTGGATTATGCCCAATAAAGGACAGCACTGGAGCTATGGGACCAGAAATGTAACTGGTGTTAAGTCTTTCCTCTGGTATGTTGCTTTGTCCTACCCACCTCAATCTCTTTATTACATCCTTTAGATGTTGACTTGCTTCCTGCCACTAAATTCGTCAGACAGGCTTCCTTGCTATTATGGTAGTTACAAGGTACATGGTTAGAGGCACATTTTATAGTGTGCCTAAACAAGGAGTTAAACCTATAAATCTATGTAAGAAGCACATTACATTTAGAACAAGAAGTGAGCAAGGAGGCAAGTCTTGAAAGGCCACTTTCAAACCATCCTTGTTTATCCCTGACTGAGGCCAAACCTTCAACACAAGTCTACCAACAAGCCCTAAATCACCTGTAGCCTTAAATCACCTGTAAAAGCAAAAGGCACCTTAAAACCAAAAGCACTGGTAGGTCTGTGTTTCTTGCCAAGAGTCCCACTCCAAAGCTTTCCAAAACTAAATCACCAGTTACAGCCTTGCAAAAGATGAAAAATCTTGGATTTGGGGTTAATATGTAGTGCTCCTTTTGAAAGGGGAGTGGAGGCAGCCAAGGAGCATAAATATGTTTACATACAAAGGGTTGAATACTAAAGAAAAAAATTCAACAAAACAAATTACTTTCAGTTTAATGTTTTGGGTTTTTTTCCTTTTCTGATGCAGGATAAAGCACCTTTAAATGCTAGCAACAAGGAGGAAGAGTGTTTCTCCTAACTCTGCTCTTTAACAGAGATGCAGAGTACTGCTGGGAAAGCAGAGAATAGGGTTGAACAGATTTCTCATCAGAACCTGTAAACCTGAAAAGAACTATCAGGCAAGAGCAGCTATTGGTGACTTCTGGAGTGAACTCATCATAAGACCAAGGCAAAAAGCCCAGGCTCTTGATCCTTACAAGTCCCTTGAAATAATGAGAGAAAGGATGCACATATATTTAAGTTAATTCATTCAGAGTCTAGGTGCACACCCCCTTACCTTCAGCCATATAGAGCATAAATATTCACCAGGAAATGGAACAGGGCAGGGGAGACCAGAAGAAACACTGCACATCTTGTGAGTCACAGCAAGCCATAACAGAGGATTCATTAACTGGATTCAGGTGATCCTATTAGCTTTGCAATTGCTGCACATCAGGCTGCAGAGTAATTAGAGCTGCAATTCAGAAAGATTTACCAGAACATTTTTTATTAAAACACAGTGGTTGTTAATCAGCCTGACTAAAGCCTTCAGAGCTATTAGCCTGCTGCACAGAAGTCGTAATTACTTCATCCACTGGGGAAGAAGGCATCAAAGAAATTGCCTGGGATCATCTGCAGGTTTAGAGGACCAAAGGAAGACTGAGGAATTTAATGGGACATCTCCCTTTGGCATCACCACAGGTTTTTGATCAAGTTTCTAAGTGGAGCATTTGAGAGGCCATCAGAGAATGTAAGAACATCAAGCCTACACAGGAAGGATTTGCCATCGGAAGTATGCCAAGGCAACACCCAGATGTATTAGCTGACTCAGAATTACTGTATAAGTCCTAATTGCTGCCTAAAAGTTTAGTGGTCCACCTGAATTACATGATCTCTATCTGCTGAGGATGTTTGGCCACCCTGCAGCATCTCCGAGAAGCAGGGCCTGCATTTCCTCTTCCGGAGGCAGAGCATTTTTCAGTGCAGACAGACTCAACCACTCCAGAGAGGGGTAAACGGCATCTCCTACCAGCAGCATCAGCTCCTGGGTTTCCCAGTGTAGAGCTAGCCACAGAATATCAGGATACATTCCAGCTCCAGTCCCTGACCTCACTTCCACCAGGTTATAAGGCAGGTTTGACAGACAACTGGCCTCAACTCTGGCCACAGGACTGAGAAAGAACATGCTGCCTTGCCCTGCTCTGCTTCCCAGACACTACACACACAGCCCTGCATGAGAGGAGGGGGGTAGAGGCACCAACACAAGCCAGATAAGAAATTATTTCCCTCTCCACTCTTTCAGACCAGACTTGGTGAGTGTAGCACAGGGACTCTGCAAGTCAGGCTGACCCTCTGCCACCAGCACTGCCCATCCCCTTTCCTAGCTCATTTTGCTCAGAGATTTACTACCAGTATACACAGAACATCCTTTCCCAGTTTCACCCCCGCCACAGCAGCTGGCAGGCACACTCTTGCTGGGAGGGACCCAGCAAACTCCACTGCCCAGCTGATAGACCATGAGACCACACTGTGATAGCACCTCTGCAGGGAACCCTGCCAGACCCTCCAAAACCAACACCCTCGCCCATATTAAGCAATACAGTTTATCAACAGTCTAAAGGGAAGCTCAGAAAGGAGAACATGATAAAAAAAGCAAGTGGAAATATATGTGCACATACAGGCTGTGAGGACGTGGAAATAACATTGGGACAATGACAAGCAGCCAGCCCTGACCACAGGCTCTGGGCGGGGAGAGATCTTCTTGTTAACCAGGCACCTTCAGAACAGATACTCTGACTTATATGCTCTGCAGAGCCAAGAGTTTGATGGATTCTGCTTTGCCCAAGGTTTCTGAACAATTGCCCCAGTGCCCAGCCTGGACTTGTGCCAGTGGGAATAGCCCAGTGGACCTCTGACAGGGTTTCCCTCAGAAATGTCCTGCTCAGACACACAGCACAGAAAGCATAAAGGAGTTTCTAACCTGTGCAGGCTTTACTTCTGCAGATGACTATTCCATTTTAATAAGTAAGCTAAATTAACATGTTAAATATCTTACTATTCCAAGGGGAGAAGGTATGGGAGGCTTTGCCAGCTTCTCCTCCTTGAGCACTTCAAACACTTTTGCACATCCGCCCTACAGGGAAGCCTGTACAGTGTCCAAACCTGGGGTAGGCTTTGCATCATTAGCCATGTACAACACCTAGCACAGGACTAATGATGTAATGCAAATAATTAAACATAAAATCATGGTTGGCAGTTGATAGAAGAAGGGAGTTGGTTGGAACAGCTCATAGTGACAGTTTGTTCTTCCTTTGCCCTAATTAAAGTTGCAGAGAGGAAAAGCGCTGTCCTGCCTGGCTGGGTCCCAGTGCAGCAGAGACAAGGACCCCTTCCAGCTTCCAGACCAAAGAAATTCCTTGATCACTGTCTGACCAACTGCAGGGGATAATTGCCTGGCTCTGACCTGCTGAAATCCTGCTGGAAGGGGTTAAAAAAAAGAAAAAAGACACTCCATGGACTTCTCAAGTGTTTTCCAAGTAAAGCAAAAAAATAGATCTGATCTTCATAAACCATCAATATTGAGCTTAACTGAACATTTTGCCCCTTTGCAGTTGGACACTAGAGCTAGGTGTACAACTTGGAGCCAAATACTCATCAAATGATTGAGTTCCTTTGTCAGTTAACAAAGGAACCACGAACACACTTCAGTTTTGATGACTCTACTCATTGTGTTCAATTACTCAGTTTAAATATATTTCAGCTAATGGATAATTCACAAATTTTTGGTTGCCCAAATCACATGGTGACTTCCCAACATAAGATCACATAAATCACACATTAAATTTGGATTCCAAGAGGAGACAGCATAAAGGTACTTGCTTTTCTAGACACTGTTTTTGGGCTATCTAACCACTGGTTTGAGGAACCCTTCCATAGCCACTTTTTAAAATCTAGGCCAGAATTCTCTTTTATTTTAAAATTGAAAGTTGTGCAAAGGTTTCCAAATTACAGACTCATTCCAGTGGCACTGCTGAGAATAAACTATCAACATTCCCATGAAGCTCTTAAATTTAAAGTGGTGCATACACAGCCGGAAGCCCTCTGAGCTGTTTTCCTTTGAATCCTCCTGAGTTGTTTTTTCCCCGAAGGCTTCATTGAGATTTACTGGACATAAATAAAAAAGTTAAACATTTCCTTTTCTAATACATCACATCAATTGATACTTGACTCACAGACCTTCCAGGCCAAGAAGGTTTTGCATTCTTAAGGGACTGTGTCTCCAGAATGAAGCTTTTTTTGATTTGTTTTCCTGTTTATGCTTACATTGTGCTGCAGTTGTAGTTTGCCTTTTTTGTTTCCATGCACAGCAAGAAGCAATTTCAATTAACATATTACAGATTCTGTAAATTTTCTCTACTTGCGGAAGGTAAACAGGAGGTTTATGGGGCAGAGGAAGAATAAAAAAAAACAGAATAAGGGTTATAAAGATGAAAAGTAAACAGGCTAAGCAGCTTCTTAAAAATCCTTTGCACAGAAGACACCTGTGTCTTCCAGCAGGCACAGGAGAAGCAGTGACATGAAAAAGCAAAAGGGGATATACTGAGACCCAAAAGCAACTCAAGAGTGTGTGAAAAGCCATTGACTTTTATCAGAAAGGCATGCCAACAGCAGAACCACCCGTTCCTCTCCGTCTGTGTCTGCAGGAAACATGATAAAAACCTTCACCAAAATATAAATAAGGAGTCAGGACTTGCCAGCTTGTTATTTTTTCTGACAGCCGTGCCACAGAGGTGCTGCCCAGGCTCATGTCCCTGCTGTCTGGGGCACTAAAGATAGTGAAGGGCAAAGATGGTGCCCACCCTAAACTGGCTCTCCCTGCTTATTCTGGAGCTACGCACCTGAAGTCTTGTTTAGAGCCAGGAAGGAGGAAGACAGATAGACTGGAGGCCAGCTGTGCTCTCCATTCAAAGCTTTGCTCTGCTCACTAGGAGCATCTGAATGCAGGCAATTGAAAGTGGTTCTCTCCTTTTTGGTGTTTGTTGATCTGTATTCTTGTTTGCAGTCTCTGGTAATGGAGCACACAGCAAAATTGCCCACTTTTCCCACTCTGCTCTTCCAAACAGCAGTTCACCCAAGCCCCAACACTGGGTGCTCAGCCAGGAAAGGCCTCCACTTTCAGGAAACTGATTACTTCCACCAAAGCCGCCTTAGTAGCAAGTTTAATGAATGAAGAATGCCCTAAGGAGAAAGGAGACAAGTGAGAGTTTGGCACAGAACATCCACCCCGCCCTGCTCACTGAACACCTGTCCCTCCCAGCACAGTGAAAAGCATTTACCAGGGCTGCCCCAGAGCTGGACCTGGAAGTCAGCCTGTCCTCAAACCCCATCCCAAGATCCTCCAGTGTGCTCCCCACCTCCCCCTGGCCAAGCCTCCTCTTCTCCAGGGCTTCCCACAGGGCAGGATGCTGCTGTCTGCATTTCTCCAGGGAACACCTTCCCAGGTGAGGATCAGGATTCCAGCAGCTGGATACTCTGGCCTGACACCTTACTCCTGTGCTCAGAGAAGGAGGCTGAACCATGAGGTCATGGTTTGTTTAAAGCTCAGAGCTCAATCTTTCTGCTGGTGGCTTGGTCCAGCCTGCTCATAGCCAGTGCAGGACATCCCTTTCCATCTGTCCCCTGCCTGGCTGAGCACTCTGTAGCTGGTATGTTCCTTCCACAGACAGCAGTACAGGGACTCCCCTTCCTGCACCCTACCAGATCCCAACAGCACACACAAAACAAGAATTCTTGAATCTTCTTCCTCCAGTAAGCCTCAACTCTCACTCCAGTTCTTCCACCTTCCTGAAATCCAGTGCCATGCCAGGTGGCTGCTCAGCAAAGCATCAACATTCCAACAATCACGCTGCAGAAGGACTGAGGGAGAAAACTAACGACAAGGGCAGGCTTTGTACTGTGAGGAGTGGAGCACCTGGCAAGGACTGACAGCAAGAAGCAGTGAGCTCAGTGACCAGGCTCAGCATTTCAGCAGTGACCATGAAGAGCCACAGTTGATGTTTCCAGACTTGACTGGTGACCAGGCACTATTAAAGCACCACTTATATAATTACAAGGTTAATAGATGTTACAAGCACGTTACCACGTGTCGTGACTTGCTGGAAGCACATCCCAGAAGATAGCAGAAGCAATTATACTATGCTCACTATTCAGCTGTATCAACCACCTGTAGGCACTACTTAGCAACACTTTATGAAAGGAAACTTAGCACAAAGATGATCTGCTGTGCCCACATCACTGTGTATGTCCTCTGAGCCAGCCCTGCTCCCTGACAGAGTTTATCTTAAACATAGCTCAAAAAAGAAAACCAAACCAGACATCAGAGTCAAACTGTGCACTGTCTGTAATAAAGTAGAATCCTTGGATGACATAACCTGCCATGGTGGAGAGAAAACAACAGAGCCAGCCACCTGAGGCACGACTGGGCGTTCACATAGCAGAACATGGTTGTTCTACTGACTTTCAGGCAAAAATCAATTATCCTGGGAAGGTGAGAAACAATAGGAAGTGGGAAATTAAGATACAGGTGGCATATAAATGGCTAAGAAAGCCTTGTCCTTACTCAAAGAGGAAGCATGGGACTACTGACAGGGAACTACTGTATCACTTATCTTAGGCCAAGCTCTGCAAGATCTTCTGGACAAGCTGGACTACCCAAAAGGGACTGGAAGTTTCTAGGAAGCAGCAGGGGTTTGTTACATCATTGTAGCTTCACAAACCTGGTCCAAGGCAAGGAGGCCTGTAAAGCTTCTGAGGGAAGAAGCAGTGATCAGCCCAGAACTGGGCAACAAATAAAACACCATCACCACACCACCCTGTGAGCAGGACACAGAGAGTGAAAAGCCAAACGAGTCCAAACCCGCAAGGGCATGACGGCATTTTTCAGGAACTTGCAACACCACCTTCAGGGTGGGGATGAGCAACCAGTGTCCACACCTTGTTGCATTGTAGTCATTCACATGGGATCATGCTGGAACACCTGCTGCACATGAATGTGCAGGTAGGGACCCTCATACCCCCCACAGAGGCAATTCACTTCTCGCAAACAGGCATTGGCTCCCACCCTGCTTGCCAACAAAACACAGAGGCAGCACAGGCTCTGGGCATGGTGCTGGGATGTGGACAGGACAGGCAGGAGGCGGCTCTTCAGTTCAACAGGCTGTCTAAAAAGGTTCATAAAAGCAACTGTTTGTAGAGAACTCCCCACCACAAACAGCTTCAGCACACTCCACCCAGCCCACATGAAAGGTGACCATGAGGGACAGGCCAAGCCTCTGAATGGTCCAGGCTCCAGCTATGGGTCTAGGTAGGGGAAAGAAACACCCCACCCCAATAATCCACTTACACTGGAAGAAAAGATCTGTGGGCTTCTGCATTTTCAGCAATGCCATGCAACTTTAAATACTCAATGGGTATATTAGCATGTCTGCTTCGGGAAGAAAATCACACAGTCCTTTTCTTCTCCTTATTTAGTGTCTTATTCAAATAAAATCTGGGAAATTAAACACTCCATCCATGCACGGCAGCTTGAATCAGTATACAAATGACAAAAAGTTGCTTTTAAAAACACCTTTCCCTGTTTTTTTTTCCTCAGGTTACTCCTCCTCTGGTAACACAAAGCAGAATCTGTCTCTTCCCCTCTGCTGAAGCTGACATCAAACAGCAACTTCACCACATCATAAGTTACAATTCAGGCTACTCCTGGAAAAAGGTGTTCCTTTCCTAACTAGATGCTAAAGCTCTCCTGGCATTTCTCTTCCTATTGTCTGTATCCAACCCTGTATTTATAAGACTAACCTCAAATTAGGACAGTTTCCTCATTCTTTCTTCACTCTTACTACAGCCTGGCTCCTGGGAATCTGATCCTATCTTCCACAGAGGTTCCTCCCTGTTGATAGGAAATATCTAGTGTATGTGGGCAGGAAGCGCCAAGAGAGGATAATGAGGATTAAGAGAGAGTCCTTGTTAGGACTTATCACCACAGCAGATCAGGAGACTCAGTGGCCCATTTGATCAACAGGAACATTAGGAACTGTCTCACACTCCCACACAGTGTCTCGCCCCACTGTGGTGTGTGTTAAAGTAGCACACGAGGGCTTTGAGGGCAGGATGAGTCGGCCTGACCCATCCAGCTACTTCCACATCATCCAGTTCTCCTTTACCAGAAGCACAGTACTTAAGGAGTGATGGCAGAGGATGGGTTTAAGAAAGCAAATCCTTTTGGAGCTGGTTTTCTGCCCTAATGTTTCTCAGAGGATACAAGAGGCAGGTCTGTTGACCCAGGCAATGGCTTTCCATCACCTAATGATTCTGTCCATTTCGGAGTGACTGGTGCTGGTGAAGAGCAAGATGCTTCTGTTGGTACAAAGACCTTCTTGTTGCTTGGGCCGTCTGTCTGCAATGTCCATTTGATATCAGATGTACAACAGCCTCAGGAGTTTTCTCCTCCAGCAGCTCTCTTTACTGAGAGAGCACAGTATCTGCAAGCTCCACAAAAGCTCTTCACACACACACAATCACAGAGTGCCACACAGCTTATTCTAGGACAGCAATTTTTTTGAAAAGCAGAAGAATCACAGCCACTAACTACTGTTGGATCAAGCTTCATCCTGCCCTGTTGTCCTGTTTTCTATGGTACTTCACAGCAGAACCAAGGGTAAGAACAGGCCATGCAGCTATGTAGCATGTAACTATGTTACATTACTAATGCTTGCCCGGGCTCTAGCTCTTTGCAGAAGAGCTATACACAGTATACTGGGTATACTGTGACTGATATTTAAAGATACTGTGTTGTATTGTAAATATCAATACACAATATTGAAGATATTGTGTATTGATACTTAAAAGCACCCAATGGATTTTCCTTGCATTAGTTATTCTAATGCCCTGCAAATCCCCAAACACTTTTGTTCACCATATATTCATACAATGCATTTATCCAGTTGGTTCTTAGCTCTTTTTCAAGAGGCTGACTGTTTGGGGGTTTTTGACCATACTCAGAATCATGCCTTCTCCCACAGCACAGTCATTGCACTTCTGAGATCTCTCTCCCTTGTGACATTATCCCATTCTGAGATGGATTGCTTTGCCTTTCTCAGCATCATATGCTACAACTCCACCACTCCAAATTGCAAGGATTTCCTACAGCTATGCGGTGCAGCTTTTGGATTTTGCTACTCTGAATAGTCAACAGAAAACTTCATCTGCCACTTATTCCTCTTTTTCATTAGCAGACACATTCAACAGTTTTGGCTCTTCACAGGCCCTCATTGTATCTGACTGATGCCAGTCCTCTACTGGGAAAGCTGGTCCCTCACCTCTCTGCCTTTATTTCTCATCTTTTGGCTTATTATTTACTCAATAGGGACCCCCTGATGAGATGTCCCAAAACCCTGAGAGCACAACAGGACCTCTGGCCATGGTCCAGCCATCCATGGAGTATCTTAAAAAAAACTATTTTCTCATCTGGTCTCTCAGCCCAACTCCTCATCTTCCAGGCCGCAATAATGTTCTCCAGGAAGGCTCCCAGTTGTGTCAGTGAGGAAAGGAGAACAGCTGCAGCCCAGGCACAGCACAGTCCTAACACCAGGACCCACACAAGGCAATGGAGGAGCCAGGCAAGGAGGCTGAGCTCCTCTGGCTGAGCATCCTCACCTCTGCTGAGTTCGGCCTACTGCAAGAAATTTCTGGAGTTCAATTTCTTTTTCCTGGGGGGAGTTTGAACTGATCCCCACAGAAACACTACCAGGACTTCCTCCTGCAATGCCCTGGGGCAGCCACAAAGAGAAGGGTCATTAGTCAGCAACCCAACTTGTTCCCAAAGCCTGGAAAACATCTGGAGAGAGAAAAAAATGTAGTTCTTCCTATTATCCCTTTCACTGGATACTATTCCATAATCCATGGAGATTAGCAAAGTGCAGACTTTTTCCTCCTAGTAACAACCTCCCATCCTGCTACCCATCCCCAGCTCCTCCCCAGACTGTCCCTGTGGATTTCGGTCTTCAATTCCCAGCCACAGCATGCTTTGGCAAAGGGCGCCTTCAGCCTCCTCCACCCCAGAGCTCCCTGTGTTCCAGCATCCAGAGAACAAGCCTCAGGAAAAGCACCTTCCTCTCCTTTCACAGGGAGAGGCTGATTGCTTCAGATAATGGCATTAAGTGAACAAGTCGGACACTGAGCAGCACAATTAGTTCCCACAAAGACTGGGCAGTAATGAGAGTGGTTAAAGACAGGTAATGAGTGGGTGGCACCTGTCAGCTTCATAATGTAGATTATAATTTGTTTATTACTCTTGCTGCTGCTTTCGCTGCTGTTGGAATGCAATTAATTAATAGCACCCATGAGCCCTGCCGAGTATCTGTCATCCCTGACCTACAAACATCTCTGGGCTGCCACTGCACAAGCGGTGCACTGGGCATGTGGTGGCATCACACAGACAGTAGCAAGGATCCCACAAGTCAAGGAGAAAAGTTAAGCATTTGATAAACAGACCCAAATGCTTCCCCACAAGGAACAGGCTTACAGAAGTTCTGGAGATTCAAGAACCATCATCCAGAGATTTGTTGACTGGAAACTTAAAGCAATGATTCCGTGTCAGGAGTGCACACTGGCAAACTGCAGGTTCAAACATGACTGACTTTGTTTTATTAAAAATACCAACATTTTCAAGCCTTGCTTCATGCACACACACTTCATGCACCTCTCTCCACTTTTACCAGATTTAAAACTAGACTGGAAATTTCTCTAAGTTGCCTGAGCAGCTGGCAACACAGGAAGGTTACAAGCTGGCTGTTGAGGGCATTTTCAGATACAGGGGTTTTGCAGATCCCCCTTATTTGAACCCCCATCAGCGTGGCACTCCTTAACACCAGTGCCTTCAGCATGTCCTGCTGCAGGACTCACAGGATGGAGGCAGCCAGGGTGAACTGAGAGCCTCAGCCTCATCACTTTCAATAACAACTCCCCTCCCCAAACCACTTAAATCCTTCCCCTTACAAAGAAAAACACACTGCAGGGACATAAATAAAAACCAGCGGTGAACTTCAGCACTGAACTGCACTATCAGTGCATGTTGGGGCACAAGCTAATGCCCACTGAAGTCAGCAGAAGTTTGGAAAGACGAAACACCTCCCACACAAAGGAGAGACAGAGGAAGCAGTCAGAGCTGCCAGGCAGATAAGCTGCCTGTCAGAACAGGCTTGGACTGTCCTAGCAGGAAGATGTCCAATGAGAGGGAAAGCTATTTGGGGAATGAATGAATAGTGAAGCTTCTTGTTAAAAAAAAAAAAAAACAACCAACCAAAAACCCAAACAAAAAAAAAACCACAAGACTTTCCCAAACATTTCTCGCTCTCAGCTTTCTGCCAAAAGGATGCAAGGCCAAGACATGCAGGAGCCTGCCTGAACCTCTAGCACAGGATCACTCAAAGACAACAGCTGGAATGGGGGCAGAGAGAAGGTGAAGAATGACAGAGAGGACACAGAGATGGAGCTGACAGCAGAGCTGATCCTTGTTCTGTCAGAGGAGAGGACAGCTTTCTGCAGGCTCAGCACCCTGAATCCCATCAAACTCTCCTCCAGCACCTGGCATTGCAGAGCTCTGAGAGGATCCTGCTTGGCTCTTGGGCCTGTGATCCTGCCTGGACCACTGCCTGCTCCAAGCAGCAGGGAATCAGCCACCCAGGGAGAGGAAATGGCAAATTTAGAGTAAGACCCAAACAAATTGCATCACTGGAGCAGGGCTGTAAATCTTTCACCAGGTACTGAGCACTTCACTGCCAGGATAAATGCACGGGGAAATGATGGGCTCAATTCAGAGCCACAATGGCAAAAGGAAGGAGAGTGCTAATCCCTCTAACTGCACCCCCTCATACATAATTCAATTCAAAATCTCCCATACAGAAAAATGCTGTGCTTTTAGGATGCAATCAAACCTCAGAGCTCAGTTTCCCCTGGCACAGGGCTTTCACTAATGCCAGATCAGTGACCAGGGTCTCACCAATGCACCAGTCTGCTCCCTCCCACTTTTTGCAGGGCTTATCACAACAATTCACCTCCTGGAAGAAAGCAAGGCAAAACAACAAGTCAAACTGGAGCAATTCTCTACAAGAAAATGAAAGAAAAGAGAAGAAAAAGACAACACAGACCAGAAACAAAGAGTAAATTTCATGAAAGCAAAACCCCAAATCACAAAGAATCTGCCCCTGAGGCAGTGATGGGAGATGAGAAGAGCAGAATGCCCGATTGCAGAGACTTTCAAAATAAAGCAGTGAAAAACCCAGCAAATGGCTTTACATAAACCAGATGTTTCTCTAGGGGAAGAAAGTAGGAAAATAAATCTGTCTGGATTCCCCTTTTTGCCCAGACTTGGGTCCCTCACCAGATATTTCTTAGAGCCCTACATGCTCTTGGATCACTTGTAGCACTGAGCAGCACAGAAGTGATACACACATCCCCTCCAAACCTCCCCATAGCACAGCAGGTCTCCATTTCCAACATGTACCACTGTCTCTGAGAGGAATCCAGGGTTCCTTTCTCCTACAAAAGGACCACAGCTTTGCAGGACCCACTGCCACATGGGATCACCTCATGATCACCTTCAACTCCCAACCATTTGAAGAAACAGAAGGCAGTGGAGAAACCTGGGAAAGGAAATAAGGATAATGTAGAACAACAGCAATTTCAGCGATGAGCACAATTGGTATGGAGAAAGAAAGGCCAGCAAAGCACTGGTGGTCTCGCCTTACACCAGGCAGACGAGGGGGATCTGCACTGCCCCAGCACCAAGGGGTCCACACAGCCCATGGAGGCTGGGTCCCAGCAGTCCAGGGCCAGCCAGCCAGCCCCGGCAGCTGCTCCTGCTGCAGGATTCATTCTCAACCCATGATTTAACCCCAACCCTTGACAGAGCCACCAAAGCTGAACCACAGCTTCCACCCTGACCCAGCTCCCACCCCAAACCCAGGATGGTGGCACAGCAGAGCAGGGCACCAGGGACGTGTCAGGGAGGAGCCCAGAGACTCCAGAAACTTGCAGTTCCTTCATGAGCAGCTCCCAGTCTCTCTCAGCAGGTGCCACCTCCATCACAGGCTGAGGGATTCGGCTGGTTCAGAGCCTTCCTCCCTGGGCTCTTCATCCTACACAGGACTCAGCCACTGTGATGGCCACGAGCCTTTCAGGCCTTCGCAGGTCAGGGTCCCCTGAGGTGGCACCTGACATGTCACAGCACCTAGTGGGGAGGCAGAACCCCAAGTGTCTGCCACTGCCCACACTGGGGACAGCTGTCCTGAGGCTGGACACTGATCACTGCCCACCTCACTGTTTCCTCCTCACGGTTTCCCCCTCTCACAGTTTCCTCCCCTCACAGTTTCCCCCTCACGGTTTCTCCCCTCATGGTTTCTCCCCTCACGGTTTCTCCCCTCACAGTTTCTCCCCTCACAGTTTCCCCCCCTCCTTCCCGCCAGTTTGTGGCAGTTCCCACCCAGAGGCCACACAAGCAGCTGTTGGAGCTGGAGCATGGCCCCCAGAGAACAGAGAACAGCCACGTTTGGTGCTGACACACCTGTCAGCCCGGGCCTGTTGGTGACACAGCAAGAGGCCAGAGGACAACGCCACTAGAGAGGGGAACTCTGGATGGGACTCCCAGGAGCTGCTGCCCCTGGTGAACAATCCCCCACACACCCTCTCACCACATTTAGCCAGCCCAGCACTCCACCGTGAAGAGACAGCTCTGAGGAAGCACGGGAGCAAATGGCACAAAATCCAGAAGCCAGCCCGTTTTCACACACATTCCGAGCAGCCCAGAGCACGGCTATCGCAGCCTGTGCCAGTAAATACAGGGATGTGTTTATTAGCTGAACTATTTGCATGCCTTTACAACACTGCAAATAGCCTGATTTCCTCACATAAAGGATAAAACAAGAATGTAACAGCCCACAAATAACCTGGTTACCTTGGAAATGTGAGCACCCAAACTCAGATGGTAGCAGGAAGCGTCTGCCTATCCACATGCGTCTCTGGGTGTCGCAACAGCAGGCAAGTGCAGAGCTGCAAAGGTTGACTTGCATCATGCTCAGGATGTGTTCCATGCCACACCAAGGGAAGGGTAGACACAAGCAAGAGGAAAAAAGCTACAAGTAACCACAAAGACCCTTCCCTGAGCTTGTGTCCTGCTCACAGGGCTCCTGATGCTGGGCTTCCAGCAGGGAATTGCAGAAGCTTAGCTTTGTGCTTTTGCCATGACTTGAAATGGAGGGAGAAACTTTTTGAAAGCACCTGGGACCTGTGGTCCCTCTAACTGTTCAAATGAGTTAAGATAAAGTCATCCACAGGGGAAAAAAACTCCAAAAGATAAATTCCCGCTCGTATCACCTGAGGGCTTGTGGCATCACGTGGGAAAACCCAGGGACAGGAGATCTCTCTGCCCAGGCAGGAGATGACTGGGTTTTGGAGAGTAGAACACCACAGAGCATCTTACAAACAGCTCATCTGGAATCAATGGGTTAACCGAGGAGCTTCTCCCTGCTGCGTGTGGGAAGCTCTATCTCCTTGCCAAATTCCACTGCTCTGAACATAACCAGCTTTCTCACTCAGCCTGTGCTCCTACGCTCAGCTAGTGCTCGTGCCTGCCTCTGCAAGGCAGTGTAGACAGACCCCACGCTCTCTTTTTCCTCTGTAACTATTTCTCCAGCACTGCCCTTTGCCTGATGTCAGTTCTCTTCTCCTCACTGAATTACAGGACATCAGGTCTCCAAGGAAACCCCTCCAAGATTAGTAAAACACTGATGGGCTGAAGACCAGCCAGGCTGGCTGCTCCTTGCTGCTGAGGCCAGGAAGCTTGGAAAAAGCTCCTGTGTGTCCTGTTTGCAAGTGGCAGGATGATTTTCAGACAAGTAATCTCCTTTGTTTGGCAACACGGCTTCTGAGTGCCACAGTGCCAGGGCACTCACAGCATGACCCAGGATCAGGTCCCCAGGAGCTGCCTGGTGGCTCCCTGCACACCAGCTCTTCCTCCAAGGCTACAGCAAACAGCAGCTGTGCTGCTGCAGACAGCCACAACTCAGCTACCACACAAATGTGCTTACAATGCTAACTGCGAACATCCTGCTCCACACCTTAGCAGAAAAACCTGAGAGGAAATTAGATGGAAGCAAATACAGCCACACACCTGACATGCTGTTCTGCACTCCTTCAGTGCACAGCCAGCCTCCAGCACAGTTTTCTATCTTCCTCAAAAGCTACTCTACCATGTAATTACAGGGGAAAAACGAAAGGTCTTCTTTCCCCTGCAAACCAGGTGGATTTTTGTTTGTTTAGCCACAAACAGGCCTCCAAATCAATATATAGATTCCCATCATGGAGTCCAGGACCAAACAAACTCATGCACACACTCACTTGGCTCCTGCTTCAACCTCTACCTCCCCTCTGCACCCACTAGCCTGAGCTGCATCTGGAATAAAACTACCTGTCTTTTGTGCTCAGACCCTAGGATTAGAACAAGATGACACATACACTTACACTGAGGGACTGCACAATTGAATAGTCATTTAATTTCTTGCCATTCAGGTTAAAACAAGGAATGCCCAGCTACAGGCAGAGTCACAGGGAGCCACAGCTCCCTTAGATAGGCTGCACTCAGATGTTTAGAGCCATGTTCCACCCTAAAGCATCCTCGTCAGCCCCTCCAGATTTCCTACGAACCATGCAGGGAGCACAGGGGGACACAGCACAGCCCAAGTGTAACACACACAGCACGCCCTCCCCTGGGATGCAGGAGGGGGCTCCAGCTCTCCGAGAGCCCCGAGATAACCCATCAGGTGGTTGCCCACAAGCCCCTGACTTCTTGCTTTCCTACCAAAAGTCTGCTAACACAACAGTTGTGGGCAAAGCCTTGCAATGCCTTTGTAGGCCACGCTTAAACAGCGAACAAAAGTGTCTTTAGTTTATCTATTTATTTTTGGCACAGAGGAATGGCTGGGGTCAAAGCCAGTCCCATTCTCAAGCTGTTCTTTGTTCTCCAGTTTATCCAATACCCCCTATCCCTCTCCTTGCCCGCCCACCTCCCCCTCTCCATTTTACCACAGGTCTTAAAAATTAAGCTGTGCATGAAACCAAACACCACACTTGAACACAGCCCAGCAAATGCTCTCCACGGTCACAGAAGGATCCTAATCAACCATAAAAAATGGGTAAGAGCAGCGTGCCCTTATATGGGCAGAGGCTAGACAAGGATCTGACACAAACATCATTTTTAAAGAAAAAATAATATTTATTTGCAATATAAACAAAGTCCCAATATTGGATCAGTATATATAGGGTCACTAATTTTCCTTCATAACTCAGAAAGCAGAACCATTCCTCACTAACAAGCTCTCATTTATACTAATCAGAAGACGCATCTTATTTTTTTCCTTTAAAGAATAAAGACCACTAACAGCACAGGAAGCCTTTACAAACCAGCTTAGCTGTAATGCAATAGAGATGCACTGTCAAAAAATCCCTGAAAAAATAAATTCCTCCATGAGGTAAGATGCAATTAGGATATTCTCAATTTTCTCACTCACAACCATACGCCCATTCTCCCTTCCAATGACCCACAATCCCAACATTGTGGCAAACAAAACCCAACAAACAAACAAAAAACAACCAGAAAACAAGAAACAGAAGCTCATTCCAACATTCTGATAACATCTTTAACGAAAAGAACAGTTTCAGGATGTGACAGCGTCAAACATTCCTCCAGATGGNATAAAAATATCCAGCATATATATATATATATATATAAAAATTCTCTGTTACAATGCTCTCCTCATCATTTCCACACCTCTTCACTCCCCTCACGCGCTCCGTGCGTGACGATTGAGTCCTGTCCCGCCACACAATCCTCGCTCTGCTCCAGGCGCTCGCTGCATTCCCCCTCCACCCCGCACACGTGGGAAAGAATCCAGTGTGCACAAGAAACGCCAGCACTGCAACTACCTTCTGGACTCAGGAAGCTGGAATGGTTTCGGGCCAGCTGGATGACGTTAAATCAGTCAACAGGCAGCAGAGAATGAAGCCGGGCTCAGACATGCTTCTACCAACTCTGGAGGCTACGAGAGTTTTACCTCTGGCAATAGCAAACAGTGTTTTTGGCAGGGGTGGCATTAGAAAAAAGCTTGCGGCTTAGTCACCTTGGCTGAATCAGTGCAGAGTTTGTGATTGTGAGTGCAGGAGTGGTGAAGGGGTTGCGTTTAAGCCCAACTGGCCTTCACACATAACAAAGCTTCCTACCAGATGCTAACAACAACAGCAGCAGCATGTATCTCTCTCTGGAGTACCCAGTAATATGCCAGGACATACCAAGGCTTCACAAAGTGTGCAAAATGCATTTGGTCAATATAAACATTTGATTAAAAAAAATAATAAATGATCAAACAAGAAACAGAATAAAATACTGGTTTTGCAACCTGGTCTGTACAAACAGTCAAGAACTTACGTATCTAAAAAGAGTTTGAACCCAAAGCTCGAGTAAGATCTACCTTTTCTTATTTTTTTTTTAAAATCAAAAAAAGTAAACTTGGGTTTTAAAACAGTCTTGGCCCAACACCTTTTGTTCAAGGTTTCCAAGTGCATAAATCTCCTCATTTTCCACAGCAAGCTAACCCCCGGTAGCTCTTCACACATGTGCGTGTTCTGACAGTCTCAATGGACCCAGGAAAGCGGTTATTGCCGGTGACAGCTGCGTCCGAAACGCTGTAACATCGCCCGTGTTAAATAACCCCCTGTAAAAACACTGCCGCTTCAAACCGCTTGGATCAGGATACTTAGTGAGCGGCACTAGCCTTCCTAAAGCAGCGATCAGGCACCTCTGCCCAGAGAAGCTACTCATCTCAGAGCTGCCTGGCTAGACAGGTATTTTCCTAAGAGTTGAAATACTCATGAGAAGCGATTTGATGCTCGAGTTCCCGACCAGGCAGCGTCCTCTTCATGTGGACTCCAGAGTGTTCAGCTGGAACAGGTTGTGGTTGGTGGGGGTGGTGAAGTAGAGCTGTTCACTGGGCGAGCGGTTGTCACAGGGGCTGTTGAGTCCCAGAGTCCTCTCAAAGTCCAGGAGCTGGCCCATGAAGTTAAAGTTTGGGGAAATGTTGGATTTTTTCCTTTTTACAAAGTCATAGGCATCGTTCAGGGACAAGTTGAGTTTTTGCATCAAGTAGGCAACAGTGACTGTTACGGACCGGCTGATGCCAGCGAGGCAGTGAACAAGGATCCCACACTTCTTGGAACGGGCCTCATCTGAAACAAGACAAGGGGAAGGGGGAGTCTATTATTCTGCACCAAAAACACGTGGCTTTGGAGCAGGGCCAGGTGGCAGCTGCAAGCTCCCAGCACCACGACGACTGCCAGAACTGGATCCCCTGTCCCTAGTGACACCATCCCATGTCCCTTGGACACCCACATCTCTCCCCACAGGGCTCCTGAGATATTCCAGCTGCATGGCAAAACTGCACATCCCCAGCAAGGCCAAGCAACTCACGTGCTTGAGAAGTATCAATCAAGTCTAGCAACACATCCCTTGCCTAAGGAACATCGGTACCCTCTACTCAAGAGAGCTGGAGTCACCCACAGGAGGCAGATGGAGCTGGAGACAACAGCTCAAGGGAGATGCTGGTGGTTGGGCACAGCACAGCCACCTCAGCTCCAACTAAACCAGGGAAGGCTGTGCACTCAGGGCAAGGCTGCAGCCCAGCACTACATGAGCTATTCTCTTCTGCTGTTCCTGTCCTCCTTCCACTAGAAAGTTACATGAATGCAGCCAATGCCAATTTAAGCGGAGTCTGAAGTGCAGGAACTTCCCTTATTGTGAAATTGTTCTTTAGGATCGAGAGAAATGCACTTCACCACAAACAAACGCTTGTGTTGGAGGAGGCTCTCAGGATGAATGGTAGAGGGAAGCAGGAATGCAGGCTGGACCAAAAAATGGCGAGAGAACAGCAGCGAAATTTCCCCTCCCTTGCCACCAACTGAAAAGCACACACACACTCATTGTCTCTCGCACAGCCGGAACAGCGTGATCCCTTTATGAATTGACATCTCAGTGCTGAAAGAGGGACACGCCACTGAGAGCACTGAATGCACGCAAGTACCCAGCGCTGCTTTTACTTCTGGGCAGCCCTATTTGAAGTCAGTCATTTGACTGAGAGCTTGGCGGGGAGCGAAAAAGTGGCAGGAGAAAGAGGATCCTCGGGCAAAGCCGGAGGTAAGAGACACTCTGGCACCCTAAGTGCAGGGGAGGGCAAAGAAGAAGTAGGCAAAACAAAAATCCAGACCCAAACCACAACAGGTTTTCTGCCCAGCCTCCAAAACCAGGCAAGAATTTCCAGTAGGGTGGGCAATCACCGCCCAGTGTACCCAGCCCTCCCTCCAGGCTCTCCCTTTCAACATTTTTCCAGACATTTTTGCCTTTCATCTGACCTGCACAGCATTTCTTGGTGTTTGGTTTTAGAGTGAGGTAATCCTCCATTTCCTGTCATTAACTGGAAAGCACAAGCTCGGTGTCTCTGTTCACAGAGACACGGGCTGACTGGAGCAGACAGATCCCAAATGCCACATGTCAGCAGGGACACTCTACCTCACCCCTGACGTTTAACACCCTGCTCATACAGGAAGTGCAGATGGGACATCAGAAAGGTCCCGGTTGCCACACTTAAGCAGCAGCTTCTGACCACAGTCATGTTACTGGAGGGCAGAAGCTGGGTGCAAAGGAGAGTGTGTGGGAACCAGGGTTTCTGACAGATGAAGAGCAACCAAAGACCCACCACCGCTCTGCCCCATTTCAGGCCTTACAGCATAGCAAGCACAAGCTACGAGGTCTGAAATGGGCTGCACAGACTTCAGTCTGCAGGTAAAGGTCCCCCTCTCCTTTACCTGTACAAGCGTTTGTAATCAGACATGAAGCCATGGGGCTTTTAATAGTTAACGGTGATATTACTGCCTGTGCCACTCACCCCCATAAAACAGAGCTGATTAGGCTAATGACTATCGTGAGCAAACAGCACAGGTCAGCCTGGAGCTGTACAGCTCTGTTCAGCCCAACATACACTTCCCACAGAATAAGACACAATTCTCAAAGTCAAGGCTGGCCTGAAAGAAGAGATCTTCCTTCCTGAACCCCACTACCACCAGCCAAAACTGTTGTAAGGGCTGTCTACAGAGCAGTTTTTCCATCCAAACTCTGCAGTATAATTATAATCACTAACTCTTGTGTTGACACTTACCTTAGGAGAAGTATCCATACAAGGAGTTAGTTATGCTAGGGTGACTTACAGCAGGATCCCAACTAGACTAGCAAATCCCCTCGGGAAAAGAAAACACACACACACACATACTCCCTGATTTTAACCAGATTTGGGGCTAAGGAATTGCTGGCACCAGTCACACTAAAGCAGCTCTCATCCCCAAGCAGAGCAGGCAAATGGACTCCCCACTGCCTGGGTTCAGCCATTTCACAGCAGTGCAAATCCCCACACAAGGGCGAGAGGCAGCGGGGCCAGTCCAACCACTTGCAGGTAGCTCAGCTGAGGTGCTGCAAGAGGGCTGAGTTTCGGAAGGGGCGGCCTCCCTGAACTCAGCCAGGGTGATATGCACCAGATGTGCCACCTCACAGCGTGACACTCGGCTGCTAAGCTGATGCTGTGCCCCAGAGAGGTGAGGCTGCAGACAGCAGCAGCCCTGGGAAGCAGCACACCACATTCCCAAGCGGTGAGTATGAAAAAAGATGTTCTGCCAACTACCTACCAATGAAAGCAATGGCCTCGGGAAAGAACTGCGAGAGGTTCTGGCTCCAGTGATCTGAGATGGGGATCTGCTTGTACTTGAACTCTCCGTCATGCTCAAACATGTTTGGCAGGTTAGGAGTCACATTCAGGATGTATTTAATGCCGTATTTGCCCAGGACATCCAAGTTGGTGGAATCTTTGGCACAGCCCAGGTACAGGTAAGGTAGGATCTGGACTGGAAAGGCAGGCTGATTGTTCGGGATGGGGCTCCCGTCCGACTCCGTGGCACTGCTGGGTTCCCTGTCGGATTCGCCATCCGAGCAGTCGGAACTTATCCGCAGCCCTCCCAGGCCAAGGACTGATGCTGGGGGAGAGTTGCTGGGTGAGGAGCTGTCAAGGTTTGTCTCGCAGTGCTCAGAATATTCAGTCTGAAACTTGTTAAAGCCACCTGGGAAGAGGGAAAGGAGAGAGGGAAGGGGAGAGGCAGAGAGAAAAATAAAAAGATGTTTTATTCTTCAGAATGGGAAATCCTTCTACCTGTGAACATATGTTACTCAGAAAGTCTTTACCAGCAAGAAGTTGGTATCCCTTCAACTTCACAGCAAGAAAAGCATTTCCCTGCTCCCTTATCTTCCCTGGGCAAACGGGTCGCAGGAGACCAAGGAGTGGTTCTTACAAAGTTCAATATTGCTTGTGAAAAATAGGGCCAAATCTCAACCACAAAATAAAGAAACATCCACAAATAAAATCAATGCCAAGACACAATCTCGCCTTGTTAGCGTCTCAAAAATAAGGGTCTGGGCCAGTTTAGGCAAAAGCTATTATGCCACTTAGAGAGAAAAATATCCATGTCTGAAAAGATAGATCAGGGACAACCACCACATACTCACCCCAGGCACTAAAACCCAATGAAATTATTCACCTCCAAGAAGGAAAAAAGACCCTAAGTTTTGCCACGGAGTGATCCTCGCAACTATTTTATCACTAAAAATAGGTTTTGCGACAGAGCAGTGTCACAGGTTTGTTCTTCATCCAAACCACAGCAGGAGTGCAGAGGGATGGGACCCTTCACGTCTGCCCCTAAGACTTTTTCTCCAGCTCTTCAGCTCAGCTGCTTGGGAAGGAAGGCAGAGGCAGGGAAGCAAAAACCCCACCGATCTACCTCCTTTCCAGGCGGTATTAAAGCGGAGCTCAGCCATCGGGATCTGACACTGACAAATGGTTTAATTAGAAAGGGCTCCTGGAAACTTCGTTAGTGGGTTCGGCGGTTGTGGCGGGGTCACTGAGCAGGACAGACAGCTCCTGCCACATCCATTCATG
>VXBC01002549.1:76168-90931 GCA_013399945.1 Ploceus nigricollis | reverse complement strand
TGTGCACGCCCGCGTGGGTTCTGAGTGGGTCGTGCCCAGCCCTGTTTGGTCTTTGACAGGAACTCAAAGTTCCAAAATAAAATCGACTGAGACTCATTAAGCCTCCGCACTGCCTTACGTTCTCAGAATGAGCTACAACATAGATGTTTTTATCCGTGCATCCTTGTTTATTTTTAGAGTATCTTCCCTGTTGGTATCCACTACTATGAATACAAACCTTTTGTGCTGCAACACTAACATTTCAAGACAGGAATGTAACTGGAGGCACCCTTTGGTTTCCTTCCATCTTTTACATTCCTTCTCATGTGAATCAGTCCTCTGGTACCAGATTCCGTGCCTCACACAAACTGTTCCTGTTACAAAATAGATTTGATCTTTCTCTTTTTAATGAGCAGGATGACATTAAAAATGTGGTTCTGTATGAGCCACTTCTACTGCAGTCTATTTTCACCATGCAGGCAGTCAAACATTGGTGGATTGCTCAGAGAGGTTGTGCAGTCTCCATCCTCGATTGATTTCAGGATCCAAGGCATCCCCAGGTAACCTGGCCTGCCCCCAGGGCTCACCCAGCTTTCAGTCAGACGTTTGACTGCAGCTCTGCTCTGGTCTCTTCTCGCCTGGGTTATCCTACAAGCCCTTGCCCTCCAAATTCTTGTAAGCATGAGTGGGAGCCATTCCTTCTCCCTAGTCTGGGGAGATAAGCCATTCCATTTTTTTGTCTCTAACTTTTCATCTCTTTAGCCTCTTAATATAAACTTTGTCAGCACACACTGTTTGAAGGGAAGAGGCAGGTCTGTTTCACCAGAAGATTCCCAGACTCAGCAACCTGACTAGGTCTCCTCAAGTTTTTTTCCCAGCTGGCTGAATTTCAGCCAGAACTGGGCTGTACCTTGTGTAACAGGAAAAATATTGCTCTTAAAACACTCCCCCGCACGCAAACAAACACGTGCACACACAGAGTCTTAGTTGTAATGTTGTTGAGAACTGTGCTGTTCAAATGGCATTGTCTCTAGGCAGAACTTCAAATTGATTTGTATTTGAAGACGCTTTTCTTCTGGTCAAAATCTGCTTTTCTCAAAGCTGAGATCTACTACTGAAACCATTTCAGAGCCACTGTCTCCTCAGTGGTCTTTTATAGACCCTTAACACATGAAATATACCAAGAGGGCCGTATTCCTGAGCCTTTAGTACAAAAGCAGCACTTGGATGTGCAGGGCTCCCTGCTTCCTTTTACTCTAATTCCTAAGGCTGGATCCTAATGGAAATACTGGCTTAAGAAAGCATTTGAGCGCATGCTTAACTTTGAGCACAGCGAGCATCTCATTGCAAAACACTCTGTGATTTCAGCGGGACCGAGCTCTGAACCATTCATGGATTTCATTGGCATCAGCAAAATAAATGTCTTGTTCTACATCGCTTTTTTTGTGACTCAAGTGTGCCCAAGAAAGCGGAACAGCAGAAGCTGTCCACTTCCCCTTGCCCAGTTTATTTTTACCACTGGTTGCTGTGGGAAGCTATTGTGATTCAGTGTGGCAGTAGGAAGTTCCTAACACTGCTCTTTGCAGCAGAGGATGTTGAGGTTCTTATGCAAGCTACAGGCACAGTGAAAATAGCTGACCTTTCAGAATGTTTATCGAGGCACCTTCAATTCACAAGGGGAACAGCGGCGGCTTGTGCAAAGAACTAAAATCTGGGTCTAAAGTCCCTGCTGTGCTGAAAACAGCCCAGAAATCTTACAGGGATCCTTTTTGGTGGTGCGAGGGAGGCAGGTGTAGCCGCCAGCGTGTGGTCCTGTGAAACCAGAAGAGAAATGCTTCACCTCCATTCTGCGGTCGCATCAGCAACCACATAAGTTTCGGGACAGGCTCCAGACGCGTCACCTGCGGAGACAAGCGCAGATTTCACTCTGAGAAGGGCCAAAGCAAAATAATGTCACTTAACAGAAAGGTGACACCCTCTGCCTGCCCAGCCAGGACCTGAGGGACATTGGAAGAGCTTCCCCTCTCTTCTGCCTGCCCCGGGCTCCCAGGGGTCGGGGTCGCGCTGCTGAGTGCCCGTGCCAGCAGGGAGGCAGGGCGGGCAGCGGCAGCGCTCGGGGCCGGCCCGTGGCCGTGCTGCCCTCTGCAGTCAGACGCTCCAAAGTGCGCCTCAGCCGGAGGCACCATCCTGCCGGGCTCCGGGACTGACACCCGGGGGGTTTCTCCCGTCAGAGGGTAAATCCCTGCTCTGCAGAGACCTCTGGGCATTGCCCGAAATCCCCTCCCATGGAGAGGGCATCCCGACCCCACAAGGTTTCCTGAGACATGGCTTGCAGGCTGGGGCCAGGACATGGTGTGCCAGCACCTCCTTCAGCCCAGCGTGGCTGGCAGGGGCTCAGGGATGTCGGTGGTGTTTGTCTCCCCATGCACAAGGCTTTGCTGACAGGCAGAAGAACAACACATGTCCAGACATGGGCAGCTTCCAGCTCAGGTTCCAAAAGCCCCAAGTGCTTATGACAAGGACTGCATGAAGTGATAACCACTGTACATGTGGATTCATAAAATTGTAGAATATCCTGAGCTGGAAGGGATCCACAAGGATCATTGAGCCCAGCTTCTAGTTCTGCACAGGACCATCCCAAGAGTCCCGCCACGTGCCTGAGAGCATTGTCCAAACCCTTCTTGAACTGCAGCAGGTTTGTTGTCGTGACTGCTGCCCTGGGGAGCCCAGGGATTGCCATCATCCCCATAGCATAATACCAGACCTGACCCCGGGTTTCTAATACAGGTTGTGTGCATCTTTCTGGCTGTTTTCCTGCTGTGGAAAGGCTCTCTCCTCCAACAGTCCTTCTGCTTGATGCCCAGTGCAGTGACCAGGCAACTTCCTCTAGCCCCATCTTGCTGGCTTGGCTTCAGAGTGCTTTTGTCTTGATCTGTCCCCTTCTCCCATGATGCTGGTGCAGATGCCAGCTCAGGTTCCTCATTTCCATCACCACCACCTCTCTTTTCCCAGATTCTCTGACTGCAGAGCCCACAGGTTGTTTTGATGTTTTAGAAACAAAGACCATGAGTCATGGCAGAACACAAGGTAAGTGCATCATTAGCAGATGTCTGCCCAAAACCCACTCCAGGCCCTGGCAGCCCCTGCGGAGGCATCGCTCCCAAAGGATGTGACAGACCCTACTTTGAGCCAAAGGGGGAGGCAAGATGTGAGTAAAGGGCAGGAGGTGTCACACCCCAAGGGGATGGATGGTACTACCTACAGCTTAGGTGAGGCAGGGACTCCTAAGGATTTACAGAGTAAAGGAAATTAGAAGCTGGTCAGAAGTTAATATATATTTTCTTCTTAAAAATGAACCTCTGAAAAGCTTTTTTTTGTAACATGCACTTTCTCCACAACACTTCACCCCCAAAGGATTTTCCTTCCAGCCTCTCCCCCAACAAACCTGGGCTGTAGCAGCTAAACCTTCATAGGACTTACCTTCTCACTGCTCATCAGCTGTTTGCTACATCTAGTAAGAGGTATTAGGTATGATTGGTGGCCCTGATACCAATCCATAAAGCTATTAAACTCCTCCTAGAAGGAGTCTTCACCTGGCTCAGGTGCCTGTGATCAAATATCCATCAGTCACAAGACAGGAAGCACCTTCCTGGCAGCTTAATGCTGGACTGGCAGCTCAAAGCTGTGTTTTGTGAGCAAGATTTCAGCTGGGAATTTGCTCAGGTAACCTGGGCCCCCAGGCCAGCTTCTGGTTTGCTCTGTGACGTTGAGTGAATCCACAGTTTTGTGTACTTCCCATCTGTAGAATGGGGCTGGTACCTCCCATCACCTTTGCAAGCGTTTGGGTGCTAAGGAACCAGGCAGGTGGGCTGGTGTGATGTTAACATCCTCTTTCAGTGCTGCATTTCTAGGACTGAATCACTTTTTTCTATCTTTAAAAAAAAATGTTAAAAAAGACTTTTTATTTAACTTCAGCTTCCCTTCCTAATTATTTAATGTAGTAGGAGTTATTTTGTCAGGAGAGGGCACTTGTTGATGGTTTACCCCATGTTTCATTAATGCATGGAAGAGGTTAACTCCTGGTAGTTATGGTAGCAGATGCATGGTTTTAACAGGGAAAAAAAAAATCCCCAATTTTACTTTCTACTCTTGCACTAATTTGTGACTATTTTTATCAATGTTAGCACTGAGCCAGGGTAAAAATACTCCCTAGAAAGTTTAGAATTTACATTTGTCTTCATATATATTCAGCAGAAATCCAGCTCCCCAGCCTCCGCGCTGCCTAATCTGGACTCATTAACTTCACCCGCCCCCGAGAAAAATGTCAGATGACTTTGGCCTGGCGAAGCCTTTCACCCACAAACACTCAGCAGGGGGGTCCAAGTCTCCTGTCTGCAGCAAACAATCCCCGTGGAGCACCAGCTCTGGCACTGCAGGCATCCAACTCAGCCATGGGAACAGATTCACCCTTCCTAACACAGCCCTGCCTCGGGGCAAAGTCTCCCATGTTGGGCTCCATCCCGCTGGGATGCTGAGCCCTGGAAGCATCTTCCACATGGCAAGGCAGACAGATGGAGGCTGGGGAAGAAGCACCACAAGGAGAAACCTTTGTGGAGCGTCTTGTGAAACACAAGGCAGCCACAAGCACATGGATTGGCATTGCCAGGTCCTGGGATAGTGCCATTTTTCTTCTATTAAATGGACATAACATTTGGCTCTCTGAGATGCCCTTTTGCTGCACAGCTGGAGACTTTCATGTCAATGTGTCAATGAACTCTGCTCCAAAGACAGCAAAATTGCTGCAGAAGAAGCAAACCATCCCCTCCTGTGCAAAAGTCAGAAGGCACATGCAGTGTCTGGGCAGCCTGGGGCCATTATCATCTCACAGGGGACACAGCAGCCCAGAGGGGCTGAGGCTGAAGGTCCCTCTGAGGAGTGTCCAGTCCAGCTCCTGTCTCACAGCAGCATCTCTTAGGGCAAGTATTACACCTACTCTTGGGTATCCCAATATCTCCAAGGATGGAGGCTCCACACCCTCGCTGGGCAAGCTGGTGCAGTATTTCATCATCCTCACAGTGAAAAAGAGAACTGATGTGTCCTGTGCTTCAATTTGTTCCTGTTGCCCTCACTGGCCACCCAGGAAAAGTCTGGGTCCATGTTCAGGGTTTGAGGAACCCCCTGAATTTTTATGGAACGGGTGTGTTTTTTCTGAAACCCAGGAGAGAAAGGGGGCTGTTTAAGCAGGAGCCAAGAGCCCAGAGGCCCCACCAGCAAGGGAGGGCAGCTCCAATCTAATTAAACTGAGAAAACATCCCTAAGCAACATCATTTCCCTTCTTCCCTGCTTCACTTCCTGGGCTCCAGGCTCCTTCCAGAGGATGAACTGGAGAATATTTAGGATTATTTATCCTTTTAGCACTGAGTTTTAAATGAGGAGGTCTGGAAGCTACATGTCACCATTCTTAGGAAATACTCCCCTGCAGAGGACCAGAGGAGGAGAAGGCTCCAATGCTCCGTTTGGCATGAGACCCTCCAGAGTCTCTCACTGCAATGATGGAGTAGGACAGGATATTTATGGGACTTAAGAAGCCAATAACATCTACCCTCAGGCCTGGCTCAGGCATGTGTTGGACACAGCCTGCACAGCCTGGAGTTGAATACAGACCTCCATATCCCATTTATTCCTCCTTTTGTATGCCAGAAAAACCCTTCCTCCTTAGAAAAGAGTGAAGCAAGGGAGAAATGGCCCAAGACATGGAGTGCAGGACCTGTTGGTGCTGTCTGAGCCCTGGCCCTTGGCTCTGCTGGGCTCCATCCCCTCCCCAGCTCTGCAGATCCGGCACCTCGCCTGCCCCGCGCACACGTCAGCTCCTCGGCAGCTTCTCCAGACAGCAGGGCTGTTTTCAAGAAGCAATTTCCTGCAGAGGAAGATTTTTTTCCAAGGAGCCTAAGTGGGGAACTTCCTGGTGCAGGCTTTTCATGGGAAAGCATTGTGAAAGCAGCTTCACCACCCACCAGGAAGGGCTGTCACTGAGCAGGCTGCACCCCACTCTGTGTCCCCAACCCAGCATCCCAGTACATGCCCAGGGGGTGAGTTTTGTGACCCTCACTCATCTCCCCAAGCTGCTGCTGGGATGCTGATTTGTGGCAGGGGAAGTGGACAGATGGTGAAGATCTGGATGGGGTGCAGGCAGTGCAGAGTCTCCCAGGGAAGGTTCTGCATGGCCTGTCCCTCTGTTGGGAGAAGGTGTGGGAGAAGCTGAGAAGGGACATAAGACTTCACCATACTTTGGCTCTCCAGCCTTCACATTTCCCTTTTCACTGTGCTGCTGGGTCTGATTTCAAGCACAGCCACCAACTACCAGGACAGGCTTCTCCCCACACAGAGCTGGGTGGTCACTGCTCCTCAGCCTGGTTCTGGGAGGCACCTGGGTTTCTGGGTGCTCCTCTGAAATGCAAACCCTGCCAGGGCTTCTCCCACTGCTGCAGGAGTGGGGCCGCCCAGCTCAGCGCTGCTGTGGTGGAGCCAGGGCAGTCCCAGTGGCTTTGGCAGGGCTGCCTGGGATTTACACCAGAGCACAGAGGCAGCCTCAGCACCGTGGCAGTGCCCCACAGCCCTGGCTATCAGTGAAACCCCAAAGTGTACCAGTTAAACCCTCAGCCAACACAGACACTGGGGCAGCAAGTTGCACTGTGCTGCTGCTTCTCACCATGGGGGGTGTTAAAGTCAATTATTGTTCATATCCTTTTATTCCAATGAGCTGTGCAGGTCTCCCAGCCAGTGCATGTTCCCAACAATGCTGCTTTTCATTCATGCAGTTGTTCAGTTTGAGTATATTTTGTGGCTATGGATGGACAGGCAGCCCAGGCTCGTGCCCTGCTTTGAGCTCTCACCACCTGTGCTGTGGCAGCACTACTCTCCCATGGAGAAGTTCTGCTGGACATCTGTGAAGATGCTCTAGTTCCAGAGGTTTTTTCCTTGCATCAAATTCTCTGGTTTTGCAACCCCTCACTGCAGTTAAAATAAAATTAAACAACACCCAAGAATCCATTTCCGTGAAGCATTTCAGGAGCAAGGGCTGGTTCCTCTTTCAGAGCATCAAAAAACAACTTCTATTTTCCTCACAATGTTAGCAATATTCAGCTGAGCCCTGCTCTTTTTTCCCCCAAAAAAAGTTTTGTTTCCTGGAAACAGGACTTTATTTTGAACACAAAACATCTCTTCGGCCAGCCTGACACTCTTGGGTACCCTCACAACTTTTGAATACACATATATGACCTACAAGAACATGACCCAGCATAGAGGGAACTGAACCAGGTCTCAGGGAAGAGTCCAGTCACTTTCCAACCCACCACTGGCTTAATTGTGTGATGCTGAGCAGGTCTCTTCCTTCTGTCCTGTGTCCTGCTTTCCAAGCCTTGAACAGGGGTTTAAGATCCTTCATGCAGGACTCTGCTGGACTTCAGAGTTGGCAAGAAGTATCTGAAACACACACAAGGTGCCAACCCAGTTTCTGCCAGGGGCAGCAGTGCTTGGTCAAAACAGATGAATCAAAACCTCCTTCCTCCTTCTCCCTGGGCCTGCTGGCAATGCTCTTCTTAATCCAGCTCATGATGTTGCTGGTTGTGAGAAGGCACCACTGGCTCATGGTCAGCTTGTTATCCACCAGGACCTCCCTCCTTTACCTGCAAAGTTGTTTTCCAGCCAGCTGGTCCCAGTTTGTACTGGTGAGTGGGGTCATTTCATCCCTGGGAGCAGGAGTTCCTACTCCCTTTGTTGGATTTCATAAAGTTCCTCTTTGCACACTGAGGTCCTTGTGAATGGCACCCTGGAACGTGCAAAGCCAGGGCAGCAGGAAGAGCCCACAGCATTTCTTAGCTCAAGTGGTGGATCTTGGAGAAAAGGATGGAACTGGAGACACACACTGCTTCCCTTCTGACCACTGCCCACAACAGAGGGGGGCACCGGCCTCGGGACACCCAGGGCACGAGGAAAGGGGGATCCTGCCAGCAGCTGGTGCCATCTCAGCACACACTGTGCCTTGTTCCTTCACTCACCATCTGACAAGCGAGGAAGCAGCGCTCAGGGAAAGAGATGACCAGGCAAACTCAAGCAAAGACATCCCAGGGAATGAGTCACCAGACTCCGCTCTGGAGGGAGAAGGGCAGCAGGAAAGAGGAACGCTCCCGGGAGACTGCAGGATGATTAAAAGGCTTTTACTTGGACCTTGCCTTGGAGACCCCCCTGCTGTGGCAGCAGAGGAGTGAGAGCAGAGCTCTGGGTGTGCCCACAGAGCAGCTGCTGCCCACAGGACATGGTAGTGAGAGCTCAGCTCCTCAGGGAAGCTGCTCCCAGAGCAGGAGAAATCACTCACCTAACCCAGGCTTTTCTCAGGAAAGGCTTGGCTCTGGTGGTGACATTTCTCATGGGAAATGTTACTTCCTTGAAAATCTTGGGTATTCAGGTCAGCTAAAAGCTTTTAGCACAGTGGCACCAGACACACTGAGCTGGTTGAGTCAGAAGGTAATATCCAATACATGTAAGGCAACTTCCGAGGACCAGAGTGCTTCATCACCATGTTTTCCTGGTGACAGCTTCAGTTGTTTTGCTTCTAAGAATCAGCCTTTTGTTTACTGTTTTAGCTTTATTTCCTTGTGGAAAGCCTTTCATTTACTCCCCAGCATTACCTGTAGCTTTTAATCCCAGCAGGTGAAGGAGGTGGAAGAGGAACAGCTCTTCAGGAGCGGGGCCAGTGTGCCAGAAATGGTACTTTTCTTTTAAGCTGTTCATAAAGATAACGAGAGATGAAAAGGTTGTGTTGGGAGCGGGATCTTCCCTAGCTGGAAAGCACAAAATACAAGAGCACTGTTGTCTCTTCTGCTGGAGCCCTGGCATTTCTGATCTTATTGCTCCAAGGGTTTGCCCTATGGAGCAGATGCCCCAGAAGGGCAGCCAAGGTGGACGGGTGGATGGGAGAGAAGCTGCCAAGGGACTCACACCCATCCTAGAGGGGCTGCAATGCCTCAAAGAGAGAAGAAAATCTGGCTGGAAAAAAATCTCAGAGCCCAGACTTGTTGGGTGAAAGGTGTTGGAAATGCAAATCATTAATTTAAAGAACTGGGCCAGGAACCAGGGGTGCCAGGCTGAGCTGTTATCTGCTGCATCAGCTGCAAGCCTGGCTCGGGATTTCAAAATAAAATTAGACTTGCAGTATATGTCTTTAAATATTTAAATTACTTTCAGTAATTCATATGGTGACATTTAAACAAAGTACACCAAGCAAACGGCTCCCAGTGCTAAAAGGAAATGTTTGCAGGTAATAATATTTAATTTAAAAGGGAACAGCTGATATCAAGGCAGAATCTTAATGCTGAATTCAACCTACATTTCTCTCTCAACCAAGCAGGGAAGAATAAATCCCCAGGCAAGCGAATGGTTAAAGATGTAGAGTGGTGTGATTGAAGTGCTGCTCCCAGACACCCCAAAGAGCTGTGAATTACGTGGGTGCCCACATATTTTCAGCTGTAGTTTTGTGGGCTCCCAGAGGTGGGGACAAGCATTTTCATGCTGGGAAGAGAGGACCACAGTGGCTTGGTGATGCCAGCCCCTCCTGCCACACTCACCTGCCCTCCCACAGCCTTCCTGGGTCCTTTGCTGTGAGTCTGTTCCAGAAACTAAAGGGAAAATCCATTCTGGGTGCAAACAAGCAAAACTCAATGAAGTCAGCTCACACACAGGCAGCTTCGCCGTGGTGCTGCCGGCCAATTTGGAGAGCTTAGCTGGGTCTGTTACATCAGTCACACTGGATTTCATAACATCAGACATTTCAATGAGGGTGACTCATTCTCTCTTGAAGGGTATTGTATGTATGAGCAAAGATGATTAACTTTTGCTGAATGGTATGATTTCTGGGATGGGAACTGCTATTAATTAGGAGCGGATCTCAGATGTTCACAAACTCTGTTTTCATGGCCTACTTTGTATATTTTTCTCCATTCTACTTGTTTTTTTAGCTCAGGATAAATATTAAAGTGCTCTTCCCTGCTATCTGGCACTAAAGCAGCCAGATGTCCAGCAAAGGCATCTGACTTTCATAGTTAGGCACGGCCCAGGGCTCAGTTCCTGTGGCCAAGCTTCAGCTACTTGCCCTAAAAAGCTCAGTTTTCACATTAAAAGCAAACAAAATAAAATAAAAGGGAGCTTCCAGCCTGCACAAGTGCAGCAGATAAAGTACCAAGGGAGGTAAAATAAGCACAACTGGCTCAGAATGTAAAATCCAAAGAATTATCCTTTCTCATCTCTCCCCCCCCAAATTTTCTTTATTGAAAGAAAGTTGGGGGCTTATGCTAATCTCGTGCTTCTGGCCGTTGAGGGTTGAGGTTTGGGAGTTAACACCACCAAGGATCCTTGGGATAAAGAGTTTGCCAGGTTCAGGAAGAAAAATACCCTTTCAGCTGCACTGGCTACAAAGCTGGACAATTTACCAGGACAAGGGTCAGGGTGTTCAGTGTCTTCAAGCACATCTGCAGTACCCAGCACTGTGGTCCTGCAGGAAGTGCCTGGAGAAATTAAGACCAGCCAGCTTGCAAAAGCCAAAGGAGGCAGGCACAGGATGGGATGGAGCTGTCCTTCCCCAGCCCAGGCAGTGCTGGGGGGTGCCAGGGAGCAGCCAGGCTGAAGCTGGGGACCCGACAGGTCAGTGTTTAACAGCCAGGCTGTTCAGTGGCATCTTGCCACCACCTCATTATTCCCAGCATCTCCCCTAAGATGACAAGGTCCCCTCCCAGATCCAGCTTCCTCTTGTCCTATCCCATGGCACTGGCAGTGAGCAACACAACATCCCACAGAGCCAGACATCCCACCTTGCTCCAGCTCCATTGCTGTGGGCAGTTAAACAGTCCTGGGAACAGACAAACTGTGGTCAGTCCCTCTGCCTGGCCAGCAGGAAGTGTCCTGTTCTCAGTTCCTGGTGAGACACCACTGTGAAAGTCAACTCTGACTTCCAGAGAGGGAAAGGAAGGGTCACAGCTCAGCCTGCTATTCTACCAGCAAGGATGAGGTTCACGTGCTTTGCCCAATATCCCATCCCCACGCCCCCTCCAGCCCTTACAGCACTCCTCAAATGTCAGGCAGGGACTCTGGGCAGCAGTGAGGCAAACAAAGGTCACTGGATCTGTGCTTTCCCCCTTCCATCAGCTGAGGCTGCTCAAAGCTGCTGGGCACAGGCTGGAGAGCTGGTCCTGCTCCACAGCAGGCAGTGATGAGGAGCACGAGCAAACTCAAGAGAAGCAATTGTTTGTAATTAACCAAGACGACAAGAGATAATTTTTTAAATTAAAACTCAAGGCTGGGCATATGAGCACAAATGGGGGGTGAGCAGTAAAACTGCTCTGTGGGTGGGCAGCCCTAACCTGTGGGGGTTTGGAAGCTTTTGAGGCAGTGACTTGCTCTCCTCTACCCCTCCTGTTTGTCACCAGGCAGGGGGCAGAGGGGTGACCTGCCCTGGCTCAGGCCATGCACCCAGGCTGGTGGCAGCATACCTGGAAGCACCTGCTGCCCAAGCCTCCCTGTAACCACCACAGCTCCCAGGCTTGCTCTCGAGAAGCTGGGAGGTGTGGGAGCATTAAGAAGGCTTCTCCTTCCAGACTCAGCAGTGAGGAATGCGCATTCGAAACAGAGATAGGGCTGGTTTCACTTGTGCTGCACACCAAATCCAGCCATGAGGCTCTCTGAGATAAAGTGGCATGTAGGGGTAGGAAAACCCCACAATTTGCCTAAATTTTGCACCCATAAAAAGCCACTAGCAGATCAAAGTGTGGATGTATGATTCAGGCACAAGTCTGGGATGTGTGAGCCTCTGCCCAGGCGTGCAAGGAAGGCTGAGCCACGCAACACCGAGGGTTTCCTTGGAGACTGACGCAGAAGGGGCTTCTCCTCCAGAAGTACTTTCTCCCTGCCTTACCAGGCAAAGGAACACCCTAAATCCCATCCCCACGCTAAATCCCATCCCACCAGGAGAGCCAGCAGGGCTCCACTGCGCCGCGGGAGGAAGGGGCAGTGCTGAGAGCCTGGAGGGGGGTTTTCCTCACCTCCGAGCAGTTTTCCTGTTGCGCAACAACTCACTCGTGCTTCTAAAAATGTTTGCTGGAGCAACAGTCTCTAAGGCGATTTCCATAACAATGGGTGCAGAAGAACGATCCGCGCTGCTGGAGTGATTTGCTCGCTCACATGCTTGCTGAGGACCGGGCACATCGCAATTCCAGCAGTGAGATGTTCCTGTCAATGAGAGAAAAAGAGTATTTGACTGACTCGCTCTCAGGAGCTGCTGGAAAGCTCCCCAGAGGCCCTGCTGTCCATCGCCTGGCCAAGGGGCACGGGCAGGGCTCTCTGCCCTGCCCCAGGGCATTGCCAGAGTCTGCAGGCACAAAAACACCCACAGCAAAGGTACAAAACCACAGAGAATGCTTCCACACCTTTGGCTGGTGTGTGAGCACTGCCCAGCAGACACACAGCAGCGCAGGCACCCACAGAGGGGCAGGTCCTGGCAGCTGCACTCTAACACCAGCCAAAGCTCCTGCTTCACCCGAGGCTTCAGTCCTTACAAGGCCTTGACTTACACAAAGCCCCCACGTGTTTCTCTTTTATATCACAATTCTGGGTGCTCATCTCCAGCCAAAAACAAACAGGTTTGCTCCTTCCCCACATCTTTTCCAGTCGACCCATCAAAATCAACACTCAGCCACTGCCTCCAGTTTGAATCGCTCACATCCTGCCACTACAGCTTTGTTTAAATCTGTGCAGAGCTCAACCTGTTGTCAGACAGACACTAATTGGTGTGTTTCTAATTATTTGTTTCCATCTTAAAACCTGTTTTTCAGCAGATTGCAGCTTTATTTTAATACATGCTTGGCTAGAGCTTGATATAATGGTTGCCAGTAACCTAGACACAAATGGGATTGCATTGCACAGGGGGAGTAGGGGAAGAAAAGAGACTGAGTTAAACTGAATTAAGAGCCTGTTCATAAAAATGAATTAAGCAAAACTGTGAAACAAGCAGCAGTGTTGCATTGCAGAAGATTGTTTCTGTATTCCTGTTTCTACCTCTTCAAATAAGCTGAACCTCTGCATTCACAAAAGGGCATTTGAAACATCTCCTTACACAAATGCTTTGACCATGTTTTTTTATGTGATCAAAGCTCTAAAACTTAGGGCTAATCCTTTTTATACTCACATGGTTGGTGTTAAAAATTAGCTCATCAGTGGGTGACCAAACCAGGATCAATCTCCAACCGCTTTCCCAGGATGTGAATGCAGATACTCAGGCAGTGTCCTCAGCCCCTTCATTCAAGCAACACCAATAGGCTTTTCCTCTTCCAGGAGCAGCCTGGGCCCTTTGTATCTTGGTCATTTTCACACAAGTCTTCAGAGGGCAGGAGGAGTAGCTGAGGTGCTGCTCCAAGGCAGCTGACACCGCTGGGACACACCAGGCAGCACAACCAGTGCTCTGGGACCTGCCTTGCTCCATTCTCTCTCTGTAGCTCTTTCTCCTGTGCTGAGGATTTTGGGGTCTCTGATCTAAAATGCAATTAAGGAGACTGAGGCAATTAAACAAAAAGAAAGCCCTATGTTATTTGCTGGCAAATACTGACTTTTTAGTGCAGGTCATGCACAGCCCTGACTGAAGCTGCTTGCAACATACTCACCTTTAGCTTCTCCTTTCCAGCTCCCTGCCTTTCCCTGGCTGTGGGAAAATGCAGCAAGAGCATCCCACAGACAAGAATACTTCAGTTCCCCAGCCCAGGGGTTGTGAGTTGCCCACCAGGACAGGCAGGAGCCACATGAGGAGTGGCAGTGTGCATCCAGCAGCACGTTGGGTCCCTGGCATAACCTGACCTCTGGTTGTCGCCACAGTCAGCCACAGAGAGAGATTGAAATCCTTGTGCAGCTCTTTCCAGCAGCGAACACACTCTAAGGACATTGATTTCTCTGCAGGTTTTTGTCAGCAGACAAAGGGGCTCAAAAAGCTGATGCAACCAGTGGGGTGTGAAGATGTACTTCCCAGGAAGAACCAACTTCTAGAAGGAATTGGGTTTTCTGTTGTCAACACAGTGGCCTGGGACTTTGAAGGAGACACCCAGGCTGAGGGCACAGCCCAGAGCACCTGCTCCATCTTGCCCCTGGTGGGCAGAGGCCCAGCTGCGAGGCTGAGAGTGGGCAGCATCTCCAGATGAACACCGGTGACCTCCTCCCTCCTGCAGGTCTTGGATTCTGTGGGACACATGGCCCAAAGCAGTCATTCCATCAGTGCCAAGCAGCATGGAGATCACATGGGAGAAGGCCTTTGCCAGGCCAAATTTTGGGGGTGGCCTGTTGGTTTGGTCCTTGCAGAGGAGCATCTCATGCAGACACATCTGCCTGCACCTGTAAACTGAGTCAGTGGGGATGGAGAGGGTCCATCATCTCCTCTTAGCCCTTCCCTATTCCACACAAAGACATTTTGGTGAGCTTCTACTCCTTTTTTTATACTAAAAAGGAAAGAAAAGAGGAAGATACGCACTTGATGTTAAGGAAATCTAACAGAGCGTGCAGCAATCCAACTGCTCAGACACATATGCCTCCTTCCTTCTGCTCCATACCAGCGAGGCTGTGCCGTATTTAGATCTGGCTCCATCTCTCACAAACTTGACCAACTGTTCCTCCACAGTGTCATCTCTGCTTGTTTACCCCCAAACTGTTCACTGAAATCTTCAATTCGGTGAGGGGAAAATAATAATAATAATAATA